>JAIPRN010000256.1:0-101783 GCA_025469175.1 Geopemphigus sp. TES_GeoC_2020 | reverse complement strand
CCGACTGAAAAAAAAAAAAAAAAAAAATTCGCGAGTAAAAAGCGCGTCGTCGTATAAATCAATACGTTATTCGTTCGGGATCTAAAATTCGAGAATAAAGTAATTCGACCGAATCAAAATAGGACCGTTTCCTATTTAATAACGAAATACTACGCCAAACGGGCCAATCGGCAACGTTTACAGCGTTGAACGGGCCACCGCTACAACGTCGTTGTTAACGTTCCCGCGTAGCGATAACCATACACTTGTGAACTCGTCTAACGCGTGTGCGATATATATATATATATATATATATATACTCGTATATATCATATACGGCCACGCATACTTATCTCGGTTCGGTTATCCCTCGGAATGGCTTTCGGCATTAGCTCCGGACGGACGACCGTCCACTAAGTCCTACTACGTTGTTTAGTGAACAGTCGCCGTATATCATCGTCCTACGTACGACATATATATATTTGAACACAACTTTCGCCGAGATTCCGAATTTCGCTTTCAATACGGTTATCCGTTACTACGATGTCGTTTGTCGAACGCGACGATTTAATGTTTCGCGGATGTTAGTCGATCCCAACGTCGCATACGACGGTGTTTTGTGTAAATTATTTTCGTGGCGAAAATATGCCCTGAAAACGTCGGACGGATTTTTCTGGTTTTCGCGCGACGTTTAATCGGCCAAGAACGCGAACAAAGACAACCGCGTTCACGTAAGAAAAGAAACGAGAACTCGTTTTACCGTCTAAGTTCGTCGAGGAAAATTCACAGAGGGCGCCGTTCCCGGTCCTGCGGACTTTTCGCGATCGCGTTCGTCGATACACAATAATGGTCCAATCGATTACCACCGGACTCGCCGTTTCTACAACGCCAATCACTTGTCCAATAACATAACGGCGTAACGAATTGATTCGCTTGTGAATTCGAACGAAACCCGGAAAACGTAATAAATAACGTTTAATCAGTCAAATAAGTAACAGCGGGACGCCGATATACGTTCCGAATGTCAATTCGAATTTCGTAATAAAATTATTCAAGTAGCTGGCGTTTGATATACGATTTATGATCGTCAGCTTATACGTAATGTATATATATATAGTCGGAGTTATTTATAACGCGACGGGACGTGAAAAATATATTACGCGCTACCACGACCGAGTCGAAACGCGTGTAAGAACGTTCGAACGAAATATAATAAAGATTTTCTCGCTCCGGAAATTTATGGAAAAAAATCGCGTTCCGAGCGAAAATGCGTCCCGTTAAATCACAATTGGCGTCGAACGTTTTGTATATTTTTTCCCCGTCCTGGCGACACCGAGCTAAACGGAAGCGAGAGAATCGTCAAAAATTCGACGTTACGACGCGGAATAACGAACCGGCTAAACTTTAGCGGGGTTCCGCGCGTTACGGCCGCTGAAAACTTTGACGGCACCGGGAATATTTCAGCGTCGAACGCAGTTTTAAATCGAATACCGAACGATTTAAGGGACTCGGGGCGAAAAACGTATCGGAAATTTTGGACACCTTTTCTCCCCGTACGCGTGAAACGTTGTTAAAGGAAACTTTCCAACGGAGAAAATCGAGAAAAACGGAGACGAACGACGAACGCGAACGCGTATAATTAACGATCGTCGTCGTTTTTAAAACGACCGCGGACCGAGAGACGCGCGTCGAACGACGTCGATCACGAGCTCACATTTCTGCCGACGAAGTCTTTGTCGTTTCCTCAATCGACGCGTCCGCCGTACATGACAGAGTGATTACACGAAAGTACGGGCGCACGTTAATGCAATTATATTTCGCTAGACGACGGTTCGACGCCTGAACGTTCGTAGACGTACGACAAAACAATTCGTCAAAAGCAACGTACGAAAAACGGCTGGAACCGAAGGTTATCGAACTCTATCGTATCACGGGATCAGCCGCGCCTACATAACGAAAATAGAACTGTTCAATACGTCGACAAATATTGTCGTCCGTTATTCGATTATCGGAAAAACATTTCGAACTAGCGTTAAAAACAACGCCGTTGTAATAATAAAACGAAATAAACGTGTAAAATTAAAAAAACCAACCCTTTATATTAGATCCGTTAAGAATATCAATGGAAATATTTATTTATGTTCCGTATCGTCAATGGCAAATGCATATCACACGGTTTGAGAGCTTTCGGGACGAACCATTTACGCCTTATAATAATCATTCGCCGAACTTGGGCGCAACGACTGTTAGGTAATTCATAGAGAACATAACGTATTTAATTAGCGCAGATAAACTCCGCGCATTGAGCATACGAAATTTACGTTATAATTGAATTCGGATTTCTTCGCGTAAAAAAAAATCACGAAATTTGATATATTCGTGTAAAGCGAAGTTTCTGTTGTTTCGTATAACATAGGTATTTGAACGGGAGGACGATAACGCTCGATCGTACACATTTTACCGAAACGTACGCGTTGAACATCAGAGAGACCGAGCCAAGGAGAGAGGCAGAAAGGCTCGTAAAGTTTCTTCATTGCCGCTAACCTCGTAAATCCCGAGAGCGGGATATCCGCTCGATATAATAACGTGGCTGGCGGATCTTGTGCAACGCCGGAGTCCGTCGTTTAACGGTAGATAAATAACGAAAAAACCGAATAAAACCGAAAGTAAGGGGGGGGGATCGTTCGAATATCGCGGACAAAAAAATGTCGACAAAGTTTAACGAACGTACGCGATAATATTACGTTCACGGTCCTAATACGGTATTACAGTATACGGTTTCAGACGTCTCTCGAGAGACAATGTACGTGCAACGACTCGGATCATCCGTAAGTTCGACGTGGTTTCCGAAAATTTTGCCTATATATATATATATATATATATACGCGTGTGTGTTGCGTTTACTTGGACGGGGTTACTGTGAGCAGTAATACCACGCGCGAACACACTTATATCGTTCGAACGGCAGCAAACGAATATAACACGCGTTTAATACGCTCATACACACACGCCCGTGTGTGTATATACGTAGATATAATATATATATATAACACGCGATAAATATTATGTTTTATTCATAAGAACTGGCGCACGCGGTTATCCCGCTGAAACAACACGACGAACGCGCTCGCGCGAAATAACGCCTCTCGTTCGAGTCGACCTTCGTGGCCGATCTGACGCGCGTAAAGAAACCGAAAACGCCGTCGCGCAAGTATTCCACAGCGCCGTCGATCGCCGGACAACAAAATTCGATAACTCTCGGTGGATCCGTTCGGGTACGAGAATGCGCTATGGCCGCGATAACGCCAATTCGCTAAAAGGTTTCCGTAACGTTTTTCGTATATCGTTTCACCATTATTTTGATAGGTTCGACACGGAACGTTTATTAACGTACGCGCGAATAGTACCGGCATTAATAATAATAATAATACACGAAACCCGCGGTCGAGTGACGGACAGTTTGATTTCGTTATTGAATCGGGCCATGTGAACGACAACGAATCGCGATGCCGGAATATATCGGCGCGAGAAAGTATAACGAAGTACTTTTCGGTTTAAAAATCGTATTCGCGTACGTCGGCGTAACGAGCTTGAGTCGAAAGCGCGCGGTACATTCGAACTATTATTATCTACCCAGAATACCAATCGCGCAATTTTCGAAACAAAGAAAAGGAATATATTTATATCGTTAATTAATTTGTCGGCGGATACGTTTATGGAATTGCGAACAAAAACCATTTTTTCCGCCCGGCCGTTTATGTTAGACTAACGAAGTAGAAATTTAATTTGTACGCGTTACACGTACACCGGTTCGACGAAATTTTAAAATTGGCTCTCGCGTTTTACGCACCTGCGAATCGAAAACCGTTAGAAACCAAAAACGATTCGACCGATCGATTGAAGTCCGCAATTAGTAATATTGGATTCGAACTCGACAAAACGGATTATGCGGAAAAACCGAACCGCGAAACACCGTAACGAAATGTGCGTAAAATCCGGAAATTAATTACCGCGGTTACTTGATTAGCGAAAGTTGTCGTCTGAATACGAAAGTATAAGAAGTTCTCGTGTTTTCAATAACGCGGACGAAGAGTTTTTAAACGGTTAACTGACGTTAAATCTTACGGCGACCTGATCGCCGATTGTTCTCCACCACGAGTTTTTTATAATAAAACGGCCGTTGTAATAAGTATTAGTAATCCTCCGCGTACAAACCGACGTTCATATATATCCGATTAAACAAACCAACTTTATTTGAGAACTTGAAAGTTTAAAACTGAAAGGCGATACGGGTCAATTATAAAAGGCACATGTTGGAACGACGCAATATATATAATAATAATTTATATAAGCGAGCGGATTGTCATTTCGATATATAAACGAAAATTAGTTTCACGGGCACACGTTAAATTGATTTGTTGCCTTAGACTAGGATAAGCCGATATATTATTTTAACATTTATAATGGAAAAGACAAATGTGCACTCAAAAAACGGCGAGAGGCGATAAAACGTGTGTATATATATATATATTTAATTTCGAAAAAAAAATACGTTCACGAGCCGTTTCCGTTGGGCGTTTTATATTCGTCGCCCGCCACCGTTTATTGTATAATTGTTATTATTTATATTTGAGCGAGAAAAAAAAACACTCCGCACTGACCGTATTATTCGGGCCAATTAAAATAATAATAACGATAATAATAGTAATATTAATAATACGCGGCGAAACGAAAAAACAACCGATTCCAATTATAAATTAACGGGACAAAAAAAAAAACAAACAACAAAAAACTCGGACGCGCACTACTCCCGCGCGATTTTCGAGCCGATCGAACGGATATAATTGAGAAGGGCGAATTTGAAAGAAAACCGAACCGAAAACGTGTTTGTCCGGATACATTTTTGAAAATTCCAAATGAATATCAAGCGTAACGTATTTTTAACACGTTCGTCCGTACTATTGTTCGTCGGTACTCATATATCGCGCGGATCATTTATGGCACTCATTGTGTTACACGTTTAAAAACAATCTGACGACCTAACGATTTCCAATAATCCAAATACTGACGGTCTGATAGACAATTGGCCACGTCGATCACTGGATATTGCGTTACGAATTGCAATACAATTATATTACGGGCGAGAAAACTTCTATTTAATATTCTTCTATAACGGCGTTTCGCGGAAACGATATACAGTATACGGGGAATTATTTATGTATTCGATTAAATTTTTTTAATTCGAATTTTAATATTATTCAAAATTCCGAAAGATTGAAAAAAACTGCGTCTCATTAGCCCGTGGAATATAAACAGATGGTACGAATATATTAATGGAATAAAATATCGTAAAAAGTGGTTTTTTTTTATATTATTAAAATATACGCGGAACGTAATTCGATCGAACAAGTTTCATCTAAATTGCGTAATTATTTTATTTAAAAAATAAAAAAATACCCGCACCAACGCATCCGGCAAAACGAAATTGATTTTTTACGAACGTCGGAAATTACTAATTACACGCGCGGTGTCGTTACCCGGGGTAGGGTTGAATTCCTCTCAAGTTTTATAAAAGATCTTTTGAAAGTATTCAGAATATATATATCCGAATATTATTTTTACAAACGTAACTCCAATAATGTAAAAAGTAGTCGAATACTTCATATTTCCGCGATAAGTAATATCAACAAAAAAAAAAAATATTTATATACACGCCACGTTTAATTTTCAAATTATAAATAAATGTAACGACGATTCTACTTAAAAAACAAAATACGCGTAAACATAATATTCGAACGAAATATACTGTAAAACTGAAATCATATAAGAACAATCACAACGATTTTAGAACATCGTCGTCCATCGAGAATATACTCATACATAGTTTTGAAAACAATTTTTAATTTTCACTTAAATGGTCTAACTTTCTGGAATTTTATTCCGTACTTTACAGAAAGTACACTGCGACGAGAATAAAAACACAGAAAACAAGCGGTTCGAATAAATATTTGTAAAAAATACAAAAATATCTAGAATAGGGTAGTAAAAGGAAAATAAATTTTTAAAAAGTTTTCGGTATATCGAAATAAAATGTTCGTTTTTTTTTTCTCAATTCGACGGCGATCACTACGCCGACGTTTCTTTTTCGAAAATAAAATTACGAACAAAAATGAACGTACGATAAGTCGACGGGGCTGGATAATCGATGTACACTTCGACCGAGCGAGATTAAAAAACAAAAAAGTCATTGGACGACGGGGACGGTGGCAGGGTTGACTAATATGAGCTCTCCTCTTTCCCCCTCGAGCACGTCGTCCCCCACGCGCGACAGAGCTTCGATATTTTTATATCGCGTACGAAACAACAATACTGTGTGTTTACAACGGTCCTAAACAAAAAAAACTCGTTCGGCACCGGTGCGCGGGTGCTGCGCAATATTTCGCGTCGGTGTACGACGCCCGTCGTTTCCGTCGTCGGCGCTCGCCAGGGAGTCCATTTTGTCCCGGCCCGGGATTGCCACGGGCGGACGAGGAAAGTCGACCCTTCCCGCCCGTCCGCCGTAGATTGCGACTGGAGTGGCCCTAATGCGGTCTAATAATGCGGCGGCCACTATACCGTACAACGACCTGCGCGGACTATCGAGTGCGCGCGTTATTACGATAATAACGACTCGACCACCAAGTGCGCGGCGGACGCGTGTACTCGGGCGGCTTACTATGAAAGTATATTTTGAAAACGGGAATCGCGAATACTATACTTGAGGGACTGGTGGCGCGGGCACGCGTACACCTCTCGGCAGTTATCGTCGTCCTCAGCTATTACGGCCCGGCGGTGTACGTCCCGTTCGTAGATTCGTCCAAAAGAGTAGCCGTTCCCCCGGACGTTTACTATTCGTCGTTCACACGCCGCCTAAAAATTACGGCGCAAGATTCGACACGAAAATGCGTTCACGTACCACAACTAACGGTACATTGTTTTTGATTCGCTTAGATTAAACGGTAACGTTTGGCGAAACGCGCCCGCCATAGAGGTGTAAACACGCGGCGTAATTGTTTTACCGCCATCGGGCGATTGTTATCTACCGTCGACCCAATGTTGTTCCCGGTATCTTATCGCCGGTTACAGAACCATCCAAGGACTACTTAAATACTACGCTCAAAATCGTATTCCCGCGCCTATTATACCGTAGACTTTTGCGAACTTTCGATTTTCGAACGGTAACCTACATTCGTTTTCTACGTTATCTTAAACGATTAAAATAAAAAGCGATTTTACGGTCGGATAAACGCGTAAACTTATATTCGCTATTAGATAGTAGCCTATATAACGTACTCGATTAGACGGGAAATTTAACTACTGGGCATAAAAAAAATGTACGACGAACGATGTCTGCCGCTACGAGGGGATCAATTCTTCAAAGTAAATAAACATTTGATACGGTTATAAAAAATAAAGGACGATGGTTAAAAATATTAAAGTTATGAAAAAATATAAAACGAAACGTGCGAAGACTTTTATTAAAAAAAAAAAAAGATTTCTATTTTCCCCGAAACTGCCTTATGATAAAAATTACGCTGCGCAGTATACAGTTAATGGACTACAAACAACGGCACTTAAAACGCTCGTCGCAAAGTTATTACGTTCATGTCTTTTCTATCGAAGTGAACAAATTTCGAATATATTTCGGCGTACTACACATATTGCCAACAATTAGCAAAATGAACAGCTATTTTATTTTAGAAATTCGTCCTTAGCTTTTCACTTTCCTGCCACTCGACTTGCACGCAAAATACTGCTCTATTTTGTTAGGATACAAACTATGGCGGTTCGATTCGACGAACCGGTTGACAATTGCGGGCCGCCGGCAGTCGGCATAAAATGGACAGTAGTGGGTGGTATCGTCGCGAAACGAGCGTGTTTTTCGTTTCGTTTATTTTTTTTTTTTAACTTCCGAATTCGTTTTTCGAATAAATAACGAAATAGCGATAAAATTATTATTATCCAAAACGAATCGATCGTCGAGAAACCCGACGACGTGCGTTCTCGCACGGTTATTTATTACGCCCGTGTACGGTGTATTTTTTTTTAAATTGTAAAAACGCTGTTGGGTCGTTCGAGAGAAAAATAAATAAATTTACTCTCGACGTATTCACGTGCGCGCGACGCGCGTTTATATTAATACGTTTCGAATATTATCGCGGAACTTGTTTTCTCGTCGTTGTTTCGAGAACAAGAAGACGAATGTTTTTGTACGGACGAACACGCAAATTTCCGTAATAAAATCTAAATGTCCAAAAAGCCGACCGAACAAAACACATTTAATTAATTTTCGGCCAATTCAATTACGAACGACGTAACTGTATAATCCCTAGCCGGCCGACGGTGCATTTTGTATTTACCGTTTTTTATTTGTTCTCCTAAATGACGGAGGCCGCGGTGATTACGTTCGCGTTTGAATACCAACGGACGAAAGGAAAAATAGGTAGGACGCGGAACTATGGGGGGGCTTTCGGTGACGTGTACCGGGCGGGGTTTCCGTTGTTGTCACGAACCGGCGACGATTATCGTGCGCTCGTTTTATTCGTTTATTTATATTATCGGCTAATTTATGGACCGTTTTCCGAAAGTACGACCGTAAATTAAACGGCGGCCAATATTCGTTGTCTACGCCGCGGCGTCTCGAGGAACTCGTATAAATTATCGGGGATACGATTTTTTTATTCTCGGTGTTCCGCTTACGAACGAAAATCACTACCGGAAAACGCGATCGCGGGGAGTGGGACACGTTACGCGGCTCGGTGGAAACCGTTCGGTAATACCGATTACCCGGTAATGACGGTAACGGATCGATATTCGTTAAACAGCGGCCATACACGGGACGTATTTAATTCCGGTAAATCGGCGGTGAAGGGGGGGGGAATCTGCACGGGGAAGCGTTTCGGGTAGTTTCGTAGGACGTTTATCGTTCGGGAAACGTCGTCGGATTTTCGACACGCGTTTCGGCAAACGAAAAGTCGACGAACGGTACGTCATAAGGGACGAAACCGTCGAAGAATTGTCGGATCGTCGGTAACGTACGCGCGACATGGATTTCGGTAGGACGAACGAACGTAAGACACCGTAAACGGGAAATGTACTTAACGGGCGCCGTCGAGACGGTTCGCGTCGCGGGCGAAAAAGAATTCTCGGGACGATTCCGCGCGACCCGATAAGCCGTAAACTTCTCCGGGCGACGGACGTACGTACGTACTATCCGCGAAACACCCGGGCGCAAGGTACATACGTAACCGGCGTGCGGGTGCGTATTATATATATTGTACCGGCGGGGAGAGCGGAATTATATTAAAACCCGCGCGCTTTTCCCTTAACAATTCGCAAGCGCCCTGACGACGACGTGCTTAGACTTCGAGCGAGCCTCTCGAAACAATAATATATAACATGTTACGAACCGACGTGTATAAGTCGTCCTCGTCGCGCCGTCGTATCGACGCATATATACATAGGCGAATATATGTTAATGTTCCGTTATTTGATTAGTCCTAACGAGAGGGCCGCGTGTTGTTACCGTGGCAACGACACGCGGGCACGACACGTTAATTGTTCGTGAATATTAACGACGCTCGATTATCGTAATATAATAATAATTATATAGTGTACGTCGTCGTTTCTTTCGGACCGTCGCGATGATTCCCGAAATCATCATAATCCGTGCACGATGTCCGACGAGCGCGAGAACCCCCCCGGGGAGTTCGGTGTCGCGGTGTTGGACACGGAGATTAGGTTGGGGATGTCTCGGAAGAATCTTCGGGAATTCGTTCGTTCCTTGTTTAACGGCGGCGTGGCACAAAAATAAATACGTACCGAACCGCGCGAAAAGCCGCCACTTACAGGTCGCAGGTCGGTACGCGTATTACGGTATAAGAGGTTTTTCGAAAACCCGCCGCGCCGGTCTGGAAAACACACTACGTCGGTTGCGAGGGACCCGTTCGTTAACGAAACGTACGAATAATATTCGAATACGTCGACGCGCCAACACGAGGTCGTATCAAAACGAGTCTAATCGACGTGACGGGTCGACGATGATAAGGAGGTGGCGTAGGTCCTAATAATGATATTGTAGTCGGCTTTTCGTCATTTCGAACGTTGGTTTTTAGTTACTACTGTCCACATTTATAACGGCCCAACTAATATCAAATAATCGAATCATTAGAGAATAGATATTTAATTAGATTTCTTTATATATATATATATATTTTTAAAATTGAAAATAAATATTAGTATTCGGAATTGTTCGTTATAGTGTATTTATTTGTGGCTTGATCAATTTGTTTCGTCGTACACGACGTAAAACTATATCGAATATATGTACTTTTGATAAATTAGCGTTTTCGCCGCAATTTGTGACGTATACGAATAAATAACCGATCGAAATAATATCGGGCTAACGTATGCGTGTGTATGTGAATATTCGATCAAAGTTTAACGATTGTTCAAAATGTATTTGCAATTTTCCCTCGTGAAAGGTACGTCGTCGCAGGAATGTTAACGAAGTTAACGCTATAGACAAAAAGAGACGCGTAAACCGACGAACTAAACAATAGTCGATATGCGCGGGAATTGATTACGGGGAAAAAGAAACGATAGATACGTTATTCCGCGCGTAAATGTACAAAGAAAACGTAATTGAGATAATAAACGTTAACGCTTCGTCCGTACTCGTCACGCGATTAGAATAGTGGACAAACGACGATCGATATTTCCAAAACGGTTTAACGACTACGATAATTAAGTTTATTAACGGGCGCGCCGTAAGCTATTTGTAACTATTGCGTCGTTTCCGGAAAATCGTCCGATAAAAACGAATTTTTTTTTCGTAAGACGAATACACGCGAGTAACCAGCGTCGTGGCGTAATGAAGGGCGATTTCAATATTTCGTTGTACACGCAATTAGCTCGCGGCAAACGAATATTAGTTATGGTCGTCTTGTGTATTGCACGCACGTGACCACCGAATGAAGTACGTATATTGGGAATTAATCGACAAGCGCGTAGTTGCCCGTAAATAATTACGGCCGTGTAACACTCGGCGTAAACTACATACGCATTATTAAATGAATACGGAGGTCGATGTTAAGTCAATTACGATTCGATTTGTAACCGATTTATGGGGCGAGTTAGAGAAACGCAATTAATACCTACGAGAGAATAAACGTAATTAAACCCACCCCCGTCAGTCGGAACGTTTCGCTTTACCGGCGAACACGAAACGAAACGGAATCGATTAGTTTTAGCGACAAACGCGAGTTCGATTTACCGATAAATATTAAAGCCGTCTGAGGCGGAAATTGCGAAGACTTCGCCGTGTCACGGTTAGACGAAGTAGACAATCCGGTACGTCTCTACGAAATCAAGTTCGTTCGGCTATCGAAACAAAGCCGACCGTGTTATACGTCGACTACGGGCGAACATTACGAATTACACGACGTAAAACATCCGGCGAACGTTGAACGTTCGAAAATTGGTGGGTACACTTGTATAGAACGAGGAAAAAAACGAAATTTTGCCAACAACGTCGAACTAAACACGCTGTTGGTGCCAAATCGCTCGGAACAAGTCATTAAAGACAGTTGAATTACGAAGTTATATATATATATATATATAATTACGAATTTAAACGACGGGTTTTAACCTTTCGCAGTTTTTATTCGGATTACATTTTTGTATATACATAAAAACTAAACAATTATAAAGTGAAAATATTTCGTTATATTCCGTACGAATATATATTCGTGTGTATCCGACCTATTCCAGATATACTGTAACGCGTTATGTGTTCGACGAAAATATAATTTAAACGATTTCGTTAATAGAAATCAACGTCGCGATAAACTATCTACGAGTGTGATAAAATCTACCTATAAATATATTATACAGAGTCAAAGTAGTGACGATATATATACATATATAAATATATATGTATTTACGTATTTAATCCGCAAGTTTTTGATTTTAGCACACTTTAGCTAATATCCTTCCGTCGCTACAAACGTTACAATTCGTTTGTAATAATACGCGAAATTTAGTACGATGATTATTGTTTAATATTAATAGCGGAACGCCATTAACGTTATTCAATACGGCAACTGGTAATCGATTTTCGGAAAATTAGGTCAAATTTATTAACGACTTTAAGGTCTCCAGACTTTGATTAACTATCGATAAATTAGCTTCTATTGTACCGACCGTTATTTATTACCGTTCGTCGACGTCGCCGTGTATAAATAGTTCTGTCCTAATCGGTTCTAACGGCAAAACAATTACGTTGGAAATATCGAAATTTCCCGCTAAAGAAATAATATCGCCGATAACGGGCGAACGAACGCGACTTGATAAGAAATTAATCGGTACATCAAACATTCGCGGCGTTTCGCACCGTAATACGGTGACCGGGAGCTTCGTTAAAACGTTCCACGGATTCTATCGACTATTTCGTTACATCTCTGTGATATTTCCGGACCGTACTACCGTCTTTATACCGCGGTAGTTAATTCCGTTGGTCGATCGATCCGAATAAGTATCGAACGTGATGCGCGATATATAATAATAATTTAACGTTGTAGAACGAAACGAACCCGCGTTCAATTTAGCGCGGAAAACAACAAATCGCTCGTCAAGTAACTCGATCGAAACGGACTTAACGACCGCGAACGAATTACGAACCGAACGAAGAATACGGTGTTGTAGACGCATATACACAGACGGCGCGATCAATCAGGCAGCGTTCGAAGTGTATTATTATTACTACTCGAAACGATTAACATCGTACTCGTGAACGTCTATTGCCGTCGTTTTATCGTTCGCGAGTTGTACACTTAAATCACTCCCGTCACGAATGATTCGGGTTATTTATGAATCGTCCGCGCTTACCTCCGCTCGCGATGCACGTAATGTCAACCGTGACACCTTCTTTGTACGGTCCCAAAATGTAGTGCGGTATGTGATCGCCTTTTTCGTTCAGCACGCTCAAACGTTCCGGAGGCACTGTAAAACGTTTAAATTGTATTATTATTTAATTTCTTCGTCGATCCAAAACCATTACGGGGTCGACAGACAACTGTAGAAGCGGTGGCACGGGCGAATAAAAGAAAAATGAAATAAACCACGTTTTCGTTATTTTCCCCCTTTAAAACGTAACGTAACTTATGGAAAATAATGACTAGTCCGGAAATAAATTTGTCGACGCACAAGGTTTCAATTTGGATCGGACTAATCCAGAATCTCGCAATACACGCCAAAAACGCTTTTCAAAACGCGAACATTAACGCCTATTTCGAATATCGGGGTACGTTATTATTTATCGATCTACGTAACGGTTAATTCAGAAAAAAGGGTTTATCGAGAACGTAAACGTAATATATATAAATATCGATATGTTATAATGAAAAATTGTAACGGTTTAACGCAAACGATAAATTTCCGCTTCCCCTAAGCAAACAATTCCGTCGCCTAAAAAAATCGTCGATACGTTTTTGCGTTATACATAAAACGCGAAATATAAATTTAATTAAACCGTATAATACAGTTAATAAACACCTACGGAAACTCTATAACGGAATTAATAAAGTTATCAAAGTATACGCAGCGTATTGAACGAAAATAAGCGTATAGTGTCGTCGGCGCGGTAGATGGGTATTATATTAATTACCAGAAACCCCGCTGATCGTATAAACCAATCCGATTAAACTCCTGATTTGTGCACAAACGTTTCTCCGAACGATTCGCGTAAAACATATTAGACTCCCGACGACGTTTAACGTACTCTGCGTGTCGTCGCGCACGATCGTATTTCAGCAAACTACTGGCCCGTCGAAACGTTCAATCTAAAATTAACCTACCCCTCGTCGCGGACTACCGTTCGGTAGTGAATTTGATTCCGTCGCAGACCGGGGGAACCGTAACTAGGCAAAGTCGGTTCCGTTCGGCGATCCGTACGGACGACGATTATTTTACGAACTCTTCGTTCGTTAAAACGTCGAAACGGTCCGATTCCTTTTGCTACGACCGATCGTGTTTGACGACGTTCTATTTGGACGAATGACGAACCGCAGGGACCAAGCGTGTGCACAATTCCACCGGCTACGTTCCTACATTTACGCTATTCGTTGCGCGCCGTACGAGCCGACCGAAGACGGTACGCGCGTCTCTCGTCTAATAGCCGTCGCACGACTAATAGCCCAGTCACATGTATTTAACTCGCGTCCCGGTAAAATCCTAAGAACGTTTCCGTGTACGAACGTAGATAAAAGACGAACGTTCTTTTTTTCGGGATATTTCGGGAATGTCCGCGTACATTTCGAAGGAATTCTTCACGCAACGTCGACGTTTAAACGTCAGCGCTGGGTTACTACGCCGGTATATATATATATATATTCATGCGCGCTAGATTCAAACGAAGTGTCCATACGTGCGGGACGTGTACGTTTTTGTATATAAGATCGAACCCGACGGGAAATAAGTTTTTCTTTTCGAGTACGTGGTCACAGGCACCGCCGACACACATAGTGCGTTTGTGGTCAACTCGCGATCGTAAGTACTGCGTGTGTAATATATATTTCGGACCGATAACACAGTAACGGCGATACGTTATATATGTGTGTGTGGGTATACAAAGTTTCGCGCGAAAATAAATCTAACGAAAACAAAATAATAAATAAAACACGTCGCCCATAAATGTTTTATCGTCCGGCGGTTATTCATATTCCGAAAACGTTCGATCCTGCGCGTCGTTGTACTGGCTTGCAATATATATATATTTATAAACACGGATACGAATATGTACCGGCGTTTGAGAAAAAAACGTCTTTTTCATTCTTGACTTTTGAACAACCGACGTTATAAATATTGTACGCGGACGGGACACCCGAGCACCGCCGCGGTTTTGGCGAGAGACGTACGTATATCTTATCGGTTGTTCGGAGGCGCCACCGCTGTACAACATACACAACAACTCGACGAACGGATCGCGGGGAGAAGTTGGAACGAAAAAATTGTCGTCGTTTTGCCCACGGAATACGGGCGCGCATGGATTGGGTGGGGGGCAGGGGTTGACACGGTGTTCTCAGAGACTCGATATCGATACAAATTAGTAAACGACGTACACCGCGAATTGATTATATATAAACATATAAAGGAATGGACAACGCGTTCGAATTAGTTTTAAAACAGAGTCGAAAAGTCGACGCTTACGTTGGTCCGTTGACTAGAGTTGATCGTTTATCAGTGTAGAAAGTCGGGAATACGGGGCAGTTTACCGACAGGTTCGCGGTAAGATATAATTTGTGCGCGAGGGCGCGTACTATCTCCCGAATTTATCTGGCCGTACTCGAAATCCTTATAGCGCCGATTACTCTGTCAAGTTAAAGCTCCGTCAGGTATTTATATACATATATACTGTTCGTAAACGTATCGTGTGAGTGCGTGATTTAAAAAGTTATCGGCGTCGGGTTCGGAAATTCGCGGGCGGCAAAAAAACGCGTCGAGAGCTAAAAATGGGGCAAAAAAAGCGGACATCTATCTAAAAGGGGACGAGGGTGTGAAAACGGACTGACGGCATAATCCTCGCGAGGAACTACGAAAACGGCGACGACAAAAAAAAATATAAAAAAAAAAAACCGAACCCTTTCCACCGATGATAAATGCGCGGACGCGTACGACGATTGCCGATGAAATTATCGCCGGCCTTGTGAACACAGTAATTTTTCGACGTATCGGAAACGCGTAAATATTTATTATTCGAATACTTCGAATTCTTCCACATTGATAACTAATGTCCGAAAAAGCGCCAATTACTTAAGAGCTTTCGGATATTTGGCTTGCCGATTAAAAACAAAAAAAAAGCGTTAACGGATCGACGCGTAAAACAAAACGTATACATGGAATAAAAAACGAAATATTTTGTAGTTACTGTTTAACGTAAATTACAATCGATGAAAAAAAATACGATTTCCTCTAGATTTTTTATACGTATATTTACAATTGTAATCGAATAAAAATCATTCGAATATTTTTCAAAATCGATCGTTTTTAACGCGCCTGTTTTTCACGCCATCAACGTATAAGTCCATGTACCGAAAGTATATATCTTCTTCTTTTGTCGGATTTCCGCCTCGGTACTTTGCGCGGCGCACGCCTATAAATTTCCGACCCGGCGGATCTACGGGCTACGGGGGAAAAACAATTATCTCCGCCGATATAGGTAAATGGTAAATCTACGGTGTATCCCGCCCGAGTCGTTGGCCGAAAGGTATAACGGTATTTTATTTTAAACCTTTTTCCGCGCCGGATCGTAAAATACCGACGTAGTTTTTCGCGAATACAGCGAGCAAAAAACCTGCGCGCTACAACGGTGAAGCGTAACGTGTAACCGTCGACGCGTGTCGGTGTAGCGTTTCCCGTGTACGCCGACAATAGTGCGTAGAATAATAACAGCTCGAAAACGACCGGAAAATGTTGGCGGATTTGATTTTTTAAATCAATCGTCGAATTCGAAAAATCATTTTCTTAGCGTCGGGAGTGAACGTAATTGACGAATACAACAAAAACCTTATCCAAAACGAATATGCCGATAATCGAGTCGAAGTGGGTTGGTTTCAATTGCGCTACGGAAAACGAAAGACGAACTAGAAAAAGTGTTCGAGGACAAAGTAAATACAAGAAACGTAAAATACGAGCGCGTCGTTAGGAAAACACGGAAAATCGATTGGTTTCGTCCATCTCATTTGGTGAGTACGAAACAATAGAGTTGTCTGCGTTACGGCGAATTGGCTCGTAACGCGTTTAAATTGTCTTTTTAAACCGTCGCGTTTTGAGAGCCAGTTTACGAAAAAAAACCGATATTTTCGAAAATAACGGGGTGTTGGCACAACGCGAGTGCGCGAATTACTTAATTAACTACGCCGTCCGTCCGACAGTTCGGTTCGTTTACGGTCTGTACGTACGGCGAACGAAATATTTGCTCACCATATAGGGCGTTCTATTGTACACTTTTTCATAGTCGTTCGTTCGAGTCAACGTCGCGCCGCGGGTTCGAGTCGACGTTTGCTCGTTGACGGCGGCGGTCCGTCGCGAACCGTCCACCGACTTCGTTTTGTACTCGTCGCACGCGCTCGCAATAAACGCGTTACAACAACCGTACGATTTGAGCGGAACATCCGTCGCGTAACGACGGACAATATGCGCCGCGATCCAATCCCTTCACTCGTTACCACGGAAATTGTTGTTAACACGCGTGGACCGGACCGTTTTTGTTGTAAATTCCTCTCTCGTTTTTGTCTTTTCGTTGACAAAACGGAACGAGAATATAACTTTATTAATAATATTACGGGGCGTACGATACTAAACGAAATACGTCCGAGTCGCGTAAAATTATTCCACCGTGAATAAGCGACGTTAGTAGCTACGTACAGCCGAGCGTCCGAAACGAAATAATATTCGCCCTCGAAATTATCGGCCATTGTCCGTTTCGGTTTAATAATCGCGTTCCCCGTAAAGTCGAATTGGCGGTTGTCGTCCGTGTTTCGTAGCGGCAGCCCGTCATCCACGGGCACGTTTGCCGTTCCGACCATAGACGACCGCGATTTTAATAATGGCAACGAACCGAGTTGATTTCACGGACGGATCCTATTATCCGCTCGTACAGGCATTATCAGAATATTAGAAACGTCCGGCAAATGGTGGCTACCATATCGCCCTCGATGATCCCCGTTCGACGGTAAACGTTTTTTACGTTTTTTTAGCCGCTGATGCGTTTACGCATCGTCGCCACACTGGTCGAAAAATCAATCCGATATGTTCTGCGTGCGTAAAAACGTATGTATATTAATAAAAACACGAGCGACGAACACGATTATCGGTTGGGGAATAGTATGCGCCGATGGCGCGTCGATACGAAAAATAAAAAAAAAAGGCCGTACGGATGACAAGCATGCGCACGCGTAGATGTATTCCACGAAACCGCCGTGTACGGGGCAGAATAATTGATAAATAAAAAAACGAGAACGAACATTGGTATGAATATTCATACGCGAGTTTTCGAGGCGTTCCTATATTTTGTATTCGTCGCGGCAAATCTGTTTGTAAATTCCAAAATAAGCGTGCCGATGGTAATTACGGTTGTTTTTATTCCGAAACGATTATTAAAAAAACTATCGACCGATTTTACGGTATCGTAATTTCAACAAAAACAATACGAAACCCGTACGATTATATAATTTGGCGAACGTACCGGATGGTGGTAATCCGAACTGGCCGAGTCGCGTTATAATTGTTTCGTTTTAGTTTGTTTACGTGACGAAAAAAAGGAAAAACGTAAAATTTGTACCGTCATTATAACATATATATATATATAGATATATAACGTGACGAAACTTGAACTCCAGTCGTTTTTTGTATTCATTTACCGTATCGAAACGATTATGAACTAATTGCGATTTGTAATTGAAACGAACTTTGTCGTTATACGCGTGCGTTTTAGGTGAATCACAAAAAAAAAACACGATCATTCGTAAACATAGTTTAACGAAAAAAGAGAAAAGCGGTATCGGCCCCCTGTATTTACTTTCTAATTTACGAGCTCGTAACGGTTTCTATAAGCGACGCGAAAACGTCGTTTAATTCCCCCCGGAGTATCGTAAAAACGATTCGCGCGTAACGGGAAATTTCTTTTTAAAAAACCAAACGACAAATATTCGACTTCGAAACACTCGCCGTATACGCCGACAGACCGAAGCGCGTGCCATTCGCGTAACGTTATTCGTCAATTACGAAGCACGGACCCGATTTCGTAAATTGTTTACTTCGCGGCGTAAAACGTGACAGCGACGCGTAAAACGCGGTATAAAGTATCGTTCGCCCCGGCACGCCGGCAATACGCGTACGGATAAATAAAAACCGATAAATTTCTCGATTCGCGGCAAATGGTTCGGAAATTGAAATCCGGTCACCGGACCGACCGGTGTATTACGCCAAAACGGGTTTAGGCGAAAGGTTAAAATTCCGTCGGACGACGAACTTCTCCGCAGCGGCGGCGGAACGACGCGGTCGCGATAGTAATCGTGCGCGATATCCGGTCAAAATTTATCGCGTTTAGGTGCCGCGGCCCCGGTCGTTCGTGCCCGTTACCGTCATTTCGCTGTTACACGCCGACGGTCCGATACAATCGTCTCGTCGCGCCGCGATTACGTTCGCGCCAGCGCGAATATTACACGTTTCGTCGTCGTTTCGGTTTACCATCGACGCTCGCCTATCCGGACCCGGACGCGCCTGTTAATTAATACAAACGGCAAAACGTGTCAGATACCTGGAAGGATGTTTCGATGTTAAGAGGGTCGCGGGAGTACTCCGGAGGACACCACACCCTAGCGGTCGATCGCGAAATACAAACGTAACGGAACCGATCGTTGATGGCCGTTCACATCCGTTTACAGACGGCGCGTCGGATAGGCAATTATCAGCTACGAGTGCGCTGCCGATTCGTTCCTATGCCATCGGAGGAACGATACACGTTTACGAAAATATCGCGTGCCCTCCGAATTCGCTGCGGACACGTCGAGTTCACCGCGCGCGTGGCAATAGATCCCCAAGTCTCGACACGTAGACGGTGTGTGTCTAGTTGCCCGACGCGAATCGTTACGAAATCCGTACCGTCTCGTACGGTCACGTGCACGCCGAAATGAAAATTGTCAAACGAGGGTAGAAAAAACCAAACCAAAAACGCGACCACCGATCGATTCGGTTTACGCGGGCGGTGTTTCAACACGGGATTGCGCGTTGTAAAGACGGTAAATACGTCCGTCGTCCACAACGAACGAACGTCGACGGAGCGTAGTACGAAAAATTGCGCAAAATGGTCGTTCAGTCCCGACGACGAGATAAACGGGTCGGTTGCGCGAAATTACGGGACTGGCGCGATAAAAGCGGCGCGACGATAAACGACGACGCGCGGACGTGTGTGACTTTTCCCTGACACACACGCACGCACGCACGTACACTCAACAACAATCTGATCGGTGAAATTCAACCACCGCGTCACCACGCTCCGAAAAGATCCTTGCCTCGGGGGAACGAATCGCAGTCTTGAACAAAAAGCCAAAAAGCTAGCGGGCACTTCGCGCCACCGTAGCTATATCTGGCCGGTACGCGTTATTCGACGGGTTTTTCGCTTTTTTTCAACTGTTTCCTGCTGTACTACATCCTATTGTCGACATGCACGTCCGTTTCGTAGTTTTCCGTAAAGTAGCACGACGACACGTAACGTATTTTAACGATATCGTTACGTCGCGTCCGTCGATTACAATATACTAATTAATAGCGTCGTTCGAATCCGCCGCTCTTCAAACACAACGATACAAATACGATATATAATTACGAACAAATACAGCTTTGTAAATTGTAGCGAGGCAACTCACTTTAGTCCGCCATACCGACGGCGCGGCTCGTATTTTGTTTTTTTCGTAATCCATAAAATATCGAGTATACCCGCTTGTATAATCCAAACTATCGCCGACTGGAAAACATTTTTTATTGAATACACATTCGCGCAGTTAATTATTTATATCGAAACGTCATTGTACCGTATACGAACGGAACGTATACGTACGTACGTACGTTTTTAACGAAAAAAAAATGTTTTCCCCCAAAAACGCCACGTTATACTTTAGTTTACGATAGTAATTAGTTATCGTTACTGTCTGTGCGAAAACAAAATTAGAGATTAACCGACTAATTTATGTATATTTTACGCGTAACACGTAGATGAGCTTTGAGGAAATTGATTAACGAAAATAAATCGCGGAAACCGAGTAATTTAAAATTATAATTTAACGTCGTCTAATGAATAAACGTTACGTCGACTTTATTAACGAAAATTATTGGAAATATCGCTGGTTTAAATCGATTTTTCTGTCCAAAAGGTTCGACATTTTTTTCGTTGCAACTATTCGCTGCTTTGTATCGATTCGAATTTTGGCAATTCGTACGTTAAACATTCGTGTATCGGTCGAGTTTAATAGCTAGGCGAAATATTATTAACGATTAATTCAAATTCGTCGTACTCTTGTAAGTTTTAATATCAATTTTTGTCCCAAAATAAAAATGTTAAATAGTTGCCTCGTTCGAACTACCAACAATATACATATATATACACTACGTACGAGCGACAGTTATAATGTGTTTCGTAAATTAAGTCGCGATATAGACGAAAATATTTCTACAGTTTTGTCGAACGTAACTTAATAACAGTTTTATTTACGACTTACGAAAAGGGAAAAATCGTACAACGTATTTTAATAACGTGATCGAGTACATTGGTTTATTACCGAAATCGGTAAACGCGAAGCGTGTGGTTTCAAACAGATTCGGTATCCAGTTTACAACGCGCAAAATATAGGACGACGAATTTTAAATAAAAGGAAATCGCCAGGGAATTCGGTAAAGAGTCGAGTAAAATGGGTTCTCGTCCCGTCGTCAATAGCCGCCGATAGAATATCTTCGGATTTTAACGAAAAATCATCTATTACCTAAGCGTACGATAGGTAAACTGGTTTTTTGAATCTCGGCGAACGATTTCGTGTTGTCACCCGTAACTAAGTACGTTTAAGCGTAAAAAAGGAAAAACGGTTTTTTCGTTTAAATTTCGCTACGAAATTTTATCCCCGGTCGTCAGATACATTATACAACGACGAGGACGGAAACCCGCGAACGCGAAATTCCGTTACGATAGACTATAGGGTGACCAGATGATGGGCGAATGGAAATACGTACATATATATATAGACGCTTTTCGGGAGAAAACAGAGACGCGCATCCGGAATCGTTTCCGTTCCGAAGAACGGGACACACGCGCTCGCGCGTTTACGTGGACTTCCGTATGTGTATGGGAGATGATCGCCAGGCCGAAACGTTAGGTAGCTGCGTTTGGTGGAGGGGCGGGCAAATATGTATTATTCGGCGCCGTTTAAACGCGATATGGTTATCGTAGTCTAATTACGAGGCCGGAAACGTTCCGGAAGTGCCGCCGGCGGACCTTTCCCTCGCCCCCTCACCGTACTGAACACACACGACCCTAAAACCGGAAATACGCGAATTGTGTTTATATATATATTATACTGCGCGCTCTTGTATTTGTAACGGAATTCCTTTGCCCACATCGCCGCAAGTGCAGACATAATAATATCGTAGTGTAAAACAATACGACTTATAACTATGTATATGTAAATAAAAAACAAAATTTTAAAAACTACGATCGTAGCTCGAGAGGAGCGAAGTTGGTGAAATCGGCGAGAACGGTACGAATCGTATCCGCTTTTTTAACGAGTGTTTGGCGTTCGTCACCCCGCTGTTCGACAATACGAATACAGTTTGGTATTACTCGCGTTCGTCCAATTTAAATATCAATGTGCGTGTGTCTCCATATCGAATAGATCGCGGTGATCGACGAGAAATGCGAAAATTCTGAAAAGAACGAAACGAAAACGGACGGACGGACGGACGAGTAAGTATCGACGAAATTCGAATACATTATCGTGACCGTAGGTAAACGACAATGGTAAGTATTTTTGAAACGAAATTATCCGAAAATGAACACCGAAACGTGTCAGTGTTTTATACACAAAAAAAAAATAGCCAAAGCGGATTTTACCGACAAATTGCGTCGCGATAAATGAACCGGCGAAAGTTTCGACAATTCGACGTTATTCAAATGTTTCCTGTTTAATAAAAACCGCCGTTTCGTAATAATAATTTGAAAAGAAAAAACGTTAATGTATACGCGCAACTTTTAATCGAGTTACGTCGTTAATTTCGAAACGAGTTTAAGGATTCGTTTAAACGCGAACGAATCGCCGGGCCGTTCGCCGGAAAACGAAAAAGGAATTTTCGCCATTTTCCGACGATCGCGTGAAATCGTCGACCGATCTTTAATTTACGACGGCCGAAACTATTTCGTTTTCGAAACGGTTATTTCGACACAACGAATTTCGGCGTTTTGTCCCCGCCCGGCAAATACGGTAAATAGGTACGCGACCAAGTCTCCGTCGAACATACACCGTGGTTTTCGTCGTCCGACCCGTGTCTGCGCGGCGGCGGCGCGCAACCAATATTCGTACGGCGTCGGCCTTGCGCGGTCGTAGTTCGGACGCGGGACACATTCGCGGGCGACTTAATGAAACGCGCGTATAACTACGGGATAATTAGACGAAAACGGCCCGGTTTGTTTGCGTTTCTAAGCCTAGCGCCACCGTCGCGGATTTCGTCGTCGGCAAATATCCTAGGGAATTAACAAACGTTCCGCCGGCGCACGCGCGAGTAAATGACGACGTCGGTCGGTCTACACTATTCGAAACGGCCGCGCGCGTTTAATTAATAAGCAGTCGCGCTGGACGACGGCGTCACCGAAGTCGGGCGCGGCAGGTACAACAACGTCGGCGGCGCTTACTAAATTGGATCGAGCGTAAACGGAATTTCAAGTACCTGTACACGACCGGCGCAGTCGGGGAGAACGTAGTGCGCCTCTCCTCCCTATAATATTCGGCGATTATTGACAAACAGTCGGACGTAAACAGGCACGGTGAATGGCGCGCGTAGCGAGCGAATTCGCGTAATGATTTCGCGCTATTAAAAGTTACGTTCATGACGCGCGTTCGATGTACGAAATGAAGACGAATATTACGGGCGAGTACGAAACCGAGTGGCCAACGCCGAACGAACGTAGCTAAGAATAATATCGGAAGTCCGCGTATTTTTTTTTTTGTGACGTTTGGCGATAACGTGAACTCGAACTAAACGCGTACTCGCGACAATTCCGTTAGGGGAAAAGTGACGACTGTGGCTTGGTAAACGACGTACGTGGCGCTGAAAACGCGCTGATATCGTGACGGGGATATTAACGACGGAACGACCGTAAAAACTTTGTCCGAAAAAACGGAAGCGTTGATTAATATTTCGTCAATCGCGCGAACGGTTAATTAACATTTTCGTCGTCGTAGCCTTTGTTGTTTTTCCATTGGCCGTCGTTAATTACGCGTTATGTCGGTTAATAACAAAATACGATTAAAAACTTTTAAAATCCGGAACGCGAATTATTTAAATGCGTCGATACTTTTGCGGAATTGACGTCGCTGATTATACGGAAACTTTGTCGCCGCTAACTTTACGTCTAACATAATTTATTGGCACGTTGTTGTCGGGAATTTAACTCAATAACGCAACTAGTCCGGAAATACGTTACGCGTCACCTCGGTACGGGTGAAGGCGTTAGACGGCAACGAAACAACGTCCGGCCGTCGGTCGACTGTCCACGCGTAACTTTAAACAATTCGCAGCGTTAAAATAGACGTATAGGTTTTCGAAAAACTCTGTGCGTGCGTATGTGTACATATGTACACACGAGATTAGTTCAAAAAAATACTCGGACTGTTTGAATGAGCTGACGATAACAACGCTGTTTTCCGATTGTAAATATCTCCGGTCGTCGATTGGCCACATTCAGCGAAGCGCCCATTCGTTCGTTTGCCGGATTCCAGAATGAACGAATACCTGATGGACGGCTCTTGAACGACTCGCCGTGAAATGTTTGCGTCAAACTTGTGACGTATTCGAAACATACGCTACGCTCGACATTTGGCGACGTTAATACGAAGCGTCCGGCGGCACGTTTCACGTGGCACGAACGTTTTACAGATGGCCGACGCGGTCGCCGAACGAAGACGTTCTGGACGTTAACTTATGACAACGTCGACAAAATCAACGAAAATAGCGCTAAATGATAACGATTACGAGATTTCGACCGAACATTTATGTGTTAATATGTCGCGAAATTTGTGCCTCGACCGGGTTTTCCATCACCACAACGTTCCAAGCGAACACTCGTGTTCTTCCTTACACGTCCCCACTTACCGCGACCGTGTTTCTGGTTACTTTTTCTCGTTCGCCGAACTTAAAACAACCGTGAAAGGAAGATTTCGATTCGTGACGATTCGCGAGATTACGACGAATGCCGCGTAAGAACTAAAAGACAGACATTACGAAAGAAACGTCGTACCATGTGGAAACACCGTCGGGATGATAAGTGTGTGCTTTGTGGGGGGGGAAAGTACTTTGAAGAGAACCCCCGGGCATGTAACGTCTAAATGAAGTACATTTTGTTTTACGACGGCGGTTCGCGTATTCTTTGAACGGACCTCGTACATATATATATATATATGTAACGAGAACGAGAGATTCATTCGCGAACGACCGTTTTGCCGAGCGCGAGTTGTTCGAAAAGGACAACTGTTGTTGAACTAGTTGTTCTACAGGGTGTCCGGTGGCAGAGTTAGGACTTCAAAGTTAAATAAAAAAGAAACCAGCAATGATACAAATATATTTCGATAACAATTACACAGAAGACAAGCGCGGATTTTATTTTTTAAAAATTATTTCGTCTAAATGTTGACCGTCACGTCGTGCACGAATCTGACCTCCGTATTCCATGCTAGTCGCTGGCGAAATGATACCGGGATGCCATTAATCTCACGAACGATGTTTTCTTTTAGTGCTGATAGAGTCGCCGGGTTTATTTCATAGACTTTACTTTTGAGTACTAAATAACCCGCACCAACGACGAAGCTAACGCGACTCTCTTCGCACTTCTACTCTCAGCGGTTAGGGAGAAACTTTGAATTGAAAACCTGAATCTGCCACCGAACACCCTGTATATTGGACAGTGGACGTCGATAAGCGATACACGAAGTTTCTTTCGATATCGAAACAGGCACACGACGTATAATAACTTACGCGCGTATCGTCGCGACGATTTTTATAATTTCCTAATTTCCTAAGGAACGTGGCCACAATACGTTCCGGACGCTTGCGTTTCTATCGGCGGCCCCATTGCGTTCGGGACGAAAACTACGTCACCGACGACGTGTGAACGGTTAATCGTAACTAATAAGTCGCGTGTGTATAGCGAGAAACAATTTTGAGGCGATTCCGTACAGCCCGTCGTAATAAAAACGTTTCAGTATTATTTAGAGCCGTTCGGGGCGTTGTAGGCGGCGGGGCGCGCGACGGGTGAATTTTGATTTTTATTACTCGGGACAGACGTTATTATTTTACCGGTATTTGGTCAGCGAACGTATCGCTCGCGACCGTTATATAATAATACGCGGGGACCGTAATTCAATCGGCCTGGACGTTTCTCTTTGGCCGTCCCGGACAACGGTGCGGCCGGAATGGAGAGTAGGGACGGGTTTTCTACTCAAAGCCCTGTCGTCGTTCGGGTGCACCGCGCGCCTAATACGTACGACGGCCAATTAACGTCCGTCAGCGGCAGGTGGAATTTTCGGCGCGATACCCCGTTCGCGGGTTTTTACGAGCGCTCGTTTCGCGAATATTGGCGTTACATTGAACCTACACGGCGTCCCCTCTAAATCGACCCGACGTCGAACGTTCAGGAATACTACAAACGAATCGAATTCGCCGTTAGCTATATATTATTACTTTTTTTTTTTTTACGGAAAAATACGTAATAGCCGTTCAGAAGACGTCGAAATTACGGGCGTTTAGCTAGGAGGTAAAGCCAATAACAGGATATCTTTTGGCTAACGAAATCATTTTCTTCGAATGTTTTTGAAATACGACGTTAGTATTTCTCGTGTCCGCCGAACGAACGGTTCGATCGCTATTGCGATAAAAAATAAGGCGTTTTTCTATTATATTCGAAAATAGTAATAAAGAACGACGAAAACGTTAACCGACTACGCGATATCTAAAAAAGAAAACGTACACTCACAAAGCGTTTCGAATAGAATAGTATTTATATTTCGTCGCTACTAACCGGCCATAAATGTTAGGATTTTTCGATAGAAAACCGACGACAATATACGGTCGGTACGATTTAGCTTCGAAGTTCGGAAAATTTTACGTGTCGTCTTAAACACGTTTTCCAAACGACCGATATAGTTATAAAATACGCGAAGACGAACGAAAAATAGGAATCGATTTGGCCGACATGACGGGGCGTAACGTGACGGTCGTACGAGGCCGCCGTTTACTTGACGGAGTGTACTTACACATTTTGTGAATAAAATATTGTTCATTG
This sequence comes from Geopemphigus sp. TES_GeoC_2020, assembly GCA_025469175.1. Taxonomy (NCBI): domain Eukaryota; kingdom Metazoa; phylum Arthropoda; class Insecta; order Hemiptera; family Aphididae; genus Geopemphigus; species Geopemphigus sp. TES_GeoC_2020. The sequence continues at coordinate 74,668 of JAIPRN010000256.1, read as the reverse complement.
TTAAGAAGTGTCCATTAAGACGGGACCTTTAAACGGACCACTAACGTAACGCAATATTAAAAGGCGATATATACGTGTATATAGTACTCACGGATAACGGTCAAGTTGACTTTGTAATTTCTGGTGGGCGACATTTTGAAATCGACCCGGCACTTGTACATAGCCGCGTCCTTGTCGCCGATGTTTTTTATGATTAGCACGGCCGGTTGCGGGGACACGCGAAAATGAGCTCTGTCCTCTAACGTTTTGGTGTCGACCCAATGCGAGCCGACGGACTTTTGCCCGTCCGGAGTTTTTGACGACGGCGACGACGTGGCAGGTGGACTACTGCGTCTGACGTCGTAGCTGAAACACGATACGGTTTATGTAGGGTAAGTTACTTTAAAGTTAATATATTTCGAATAAAAAGCGCTTAAAATAAAAATTCTTCGTAAAAAAAAAAAACTCCCGAATCAAGAGGGCAACAATAAGGCCTACGTAACGAGTACGATGTATAGACTGCCGTCGATAGAAGACTGTTGGAAGAGTGAATCAATGTATACGCGGAAGAGTGTAAACTCAAATAAAAACCTAGTAGACGAGGACAACAATTTGGACACACGTGGCGGCGGACAATCGAGGACGGTTGAAATGGAAATCAATAAGAAACGGCGTAGACGTAGGAAATTATGGCCGGTTGTTTGTACACGAGAACACGTCGGCGAGAAGGGAGCGAATATACAGGGAAATAGTTCGGCGTCGAGAAACATGGACGAGATGGTGACGAGAGTTCCTGTGGAGAATATTAGAAGTGGTTTGACATTATCGTTACTATAATCGCGCGATTTTGTCCGCTCGTACGGATTTCGTGTTATATCGGTCCCCGTCGATCCGATTTCCACCGAAAACCGTACCCACCCAAAATTCGTCGATGGTAATAACGTGTGAATACGCCAAATTCTCTCCCTCCGGAACGTATTCCGCGCGGAGACCCGCGCAGCGCCGTCCACAAATGGCTCCGTAATGACGTACGCTAACCGTTTATAGATAGTATTACCACCATTTCTGGGCGACAAGACGCGGGGCCGGTCCGGCTATTGAATCCGCCATATAAGGGACACATATCGTCCGTTATGGGCGACGGACAGAGCGGAGGGGATCGACGGTACTGCGTTTGCCGGGGACGCGGGCGGGTTTTCCGAATGGCGCACGGGCGGTGTGTAGAACGCGTAGACAACAATATTATCGTCGTATTGCAGCCACACGTCCGCGCCCGGCGAATACAATTTTCCGAACAATATTTCCGTCCGAGCTGCTCGCGCAAAAGTCGGTTTTCGCAACGAAATTCCGGCGCGCCGTCGTTCGTTCGTTCGGATTCATCAACGGGAACCGCCGCGTCCGACGGACGGCCGGAAAATTCGAGGCGAATTTCGGTAACGAAACGGGACATTATTTCACCCGACTCGACGGCGTATTTAGCCGCCAGGCGACAAGGGCGGAATCGATAATTGAACGAACAGCCCGGGACGAGGCCAACCGTGATTAAAAATACAGTACCGGTGGTGTACACGTGTATGTACGTACGCGTAATTAATAACTCGGGTTTGTTCATACGAAAATGTGGCCCGTAGACGCGAAACGATATTAAACGGTAAAATCGCTTAGTGCCGTCGGCGTGATTGAAATCGATAGGCAAAGTATATATACTACGCGTGTAAACAGGACACGCTCGAGCGCCCAGTAAGTCCGACGATCCGGGTCGGTTCGTTGTCCGTCGACCCGTCGTTTCGCCCATTTATCTCCGTCGGAAAACGGTGTACGACGCGCGTGAATTTCGTTTTCGACGCGTTCGGGGGCGCGTCCGAACGTTTGCTGTTCGCGCGATTTCCGATACAGCGACGCCGCGCGGTCAACCCGTTTTTTTTTTTATTACCGAAATTTCGCGATTTCGAGCAGACGCGGACGTTTAGCGCGCGGAGACGACGAAACGAAAACACGCGTGTACGCACTCGCCAACTTGACGGACATTTATCAATTACATTAACGAACGTATAGGACTTGGTCCGATCGAAATAAACAACGTCGTAGATGCTTTCAAGAAAACGAACGATTTTTTTTTTTTCGTCAAAAAAACACGTTGGCAACACGACCCGGTTATGTGTTCGTTCGTTCAACGGCCGTCGTTTCCGTTCGTTTTTCCGCCGGTAACGCGCCACGCCTAGTAATTTCGGTGTCGCGTCCGCGTCGGCGACGGTTAAATAACGTTAGGGACACCGTCGACGACGTGATTGGCGGTCATTTATTACACCGAGGACCGCCGCCGCCGCCGTCGTCGGGCGAACGATCGAACACGGGACGTATGAGAATGGTCGGCTTACCTGTATATCGGCTTCGTCTGCCCTTGTTTCACCCATATGACCAAAGTGACGCGGTCGTTCGGGGTCGGCGGAGTCATGTTGCACGGCAAATACGCGGCCAAACCCGCCACGGCTTCGACGTTCGTGATGATCACTGCGGGACAAAAAAAAAAAAAACGACAGAGAATAATCGTTCGGTCGAGAAAACGGTTCGATTGTCGCGCGCGTACAACGGAAACCGCGTCGTCGTGTCCGACGAGATTACGTCCGAGCGCCGTTCCGCCATTTTACCGTGGCCGTACGAACAACGGCGGTTATTCAAATACGCAAGCAGCGCGGAAATGGAACGAAACGCCGACGCCTAATACCGGTACGCCCCATTATTCGTTCAAAACGATCGAAAGGTATTTCGTACGAATCACGACGTTGGGGACGACGGGATTGGTTTACTTTGCAAACGGCTATTTACCGAACGATTCGACGAACCGATTTTTCGATAAATATTTTTGAAACGGATCGGGGGGGGGCATTTACCTCGAATCGGTTAAACGATAAAACGAAAATCAATCGCGTCGTCCGCCGATTACAAAGCGATAGCCGTATATTACGACGCGCGTTTTCCGGGTAAGATATTAGCGGCGGCGAGGGAATAGAGAATGACGAGGGCACAAGTCGGGGGGGGGAGGGGAATACGGCAAACGATAAATAAATAAACGACCAGGAAAAGAGAGGAAAACCGCCTTAATACAAATTCGCAAACAAAAAACGGTACGTATTATGATTATAATATTTTTTTTTTTTTTTTACACTCTCTCGCCGTTTTCCGGACCGTCTCTTCCCCGTTTCGGGCACCGCGGCGGCGGCACGATCGCTCAACCGTTTTCGACAGGCCAACGTTTTTCTCTTACACGCGCGCCTAAAGTGCCGTCATCAGTTGCCGCGGGCCGGCTGCACAGCGCGCGCGCACCCCCGGGCCGTCTCCGGTTGATTAATAGACCGACTTTTCCAATAGAGCCCCCCGTCCTCCGCACGTTACGTAGACGTCTAGGACCCGGGACTCGGCGAAGTCACTCCCTGCCATATTGTTTCCCCTCTTTCGCTCGATCGCTTTCTTTTTTTTTTTTTTTAAACGCTCGTAACACCGAAGAAGACCGGAAAACAAAAAGGACCCCCCACTAAGACCGAACATCCTGCCTTCGCGTGTATATATATATATATACACGCGAGTTTAAAAATCTGACTTTAGTCGGTCGCCCACGATGACGGGTACCTTACCGCTATGGACGTTTGACGATAATTTAAAAACGAGACGTAAAATTAAGCGAGGAGATTATTTTTCGTAGCAGTTCCCTACGAAAATCGTTATTATTATTTTTTTTTTCGTAATTACGCCGTCGTTTGAACTTTATCGATTTTCGTAATTCGGCGATAGTGTGGAAAACTACGGTTCCGATTGGTAATTTACGTAGAATTCAACCGATAAACGCGATACGAATTTCTAGCGTCGCGGCGATTTCGGGCGTCTCTTAAACGGTACGCGAACGGAATGTAAATCGGCAATTATCGCGTCGCCGAACGCGAAAACGATTTAACGAATCGCGTCCTCGGGAATAGGCGCGTCGTACATTCGCTACCGTATTATTCGTCGTCGCACACGGACGCGCACACTTATGGCGCCGGCCCGCCTTCGTACGAATATCCGTAAATATCCGCGTCCGCGCGCCGAACCGGTCGCGTCATAAAATCGGCGGTTATCGTGACGAAACGGTGGCCGGATCACGCCAGCCGCGGCGATTCCTATGTATTACGAGCGGAAACGGCGTAATCGCCGGGGCCGACGACGGACGATAAAGACGGACGGCGAAAAAAACATACCGACTAAATCCGACGGATACAACATCGCGCGTTTTACGATCGTTTTACCGTCGTTTTTATTGCGGGCCTCCGAGAACATCGGAATTGGCCGCCGTTCGGATTTAATAAACCGTTTTCCGCGGCTCGGATCGACAATGCCCCCCGCGCCAACTCGCCCAGAGACAATATAATAACGACGCCGCCACACCCACGCTACTCCGCTCGTTATTTAATTAACTCGATATATTTTTATAACGAAATTCGTCGTCCCGATTATATCCAACACGCGCGCTCGCTGTCTCCCGAACGGAATTATTGTTATTATTACGCCGGTACGTTAAACATTAGTCGGTGGTCCGATATACCGGCGCTTTTGTTGTTGTTCATCCCAACAATATTTAACCAACACCCATTGTTGTTCGGACGGTGATTCCCGATCGTTTCGTTATTGTTTGGCGTTTCTTTTTGTCAGACGGCCAGGAATTCGTTAAATATACCCGGCGTCAATCATTACGCGTTTATTAATTAAACAACGAAATTACGTTTTTAACGACTCCACGCCCGTGGCGAGCGTTACACACGAACCGTAGGGAGGCTATTATTTCCGAAAATCGCCGAAACGATAGTTGTCGACGCACTTTTATCGGCGAAACCGATTTTTAGCCCGTGCCGTTCCAGTTGTTCGTACTTACGGGCGTGCGCAAACGCGATTTCATTTTCGTCGACGATTCGTTACGATAGTGTAAACACTCGGCATTAACGATAATAATGTTATAACAATAACGTTAATCCCGTGGTAAGAACAAATACTACGATTTTGACGATGTACGGTACTCGTAGAAAAACGTGATTCCGAGAGAAACGCGTACGTCGATATATTCACGTAGATCGGTAAATAGTCGTCGTCGATACCTATAGGTATCGTATTAAATCGCGCGATTTCGGTGTAAGCGAAGCGACGCAGGGGCTACGTGAAGTTGAAAGGTTCAAGCGTAACATAAGGATTGTGTAGGTTTAAAGTGGGCGCGAAACACAATATGAAGTGTGGACGGATGAAGCGTAAAGGAGAGGGAGATGGTCGAGTGTCGCGATAAAAGAATTTCGACGTGTATGGATTAGAATTTGTCGGGCAGTAGAGAGAAATGCGGAACAAAGGGCGAAAGTGTAACGGAGCGTAAGATGAGAGCGTGTCTTTACACGCCGAGTGGAGCGCGACTAGAAAGGGTATATGAGTATATGAGCGGTGGCGTGAAGGGGTGGCACCGATAGACGACGAGAAGAACGATCGAGACGACGGTCGGGGCGCGTTTTGAGGAGAGGGAAAAGATGCGGAGAGAGTGATACGGGAGTGGCTGGTGGGAACGGTGGACGAGAACTAAGGTGACCGTGACGGTCGGGAAAGACGGCGAAGAAAGCGGAACCAAATTTTCGTATACGGTTTTACGCTATTTACGGGACACTGTTAATTTAGCCGTTGGAACGGAACAAAGACGATTCTCCGAGTCCGGAAACGCGATAACGTACACCATTGGAACGTTTTGTACACGGTAAACACGTCGGCACCGGTGAACGAAAACGCGACGCGATTTTCGTTTCGTTGGAACGATTTATACGATGTGTCGGTTTCGGGTTCTCGTATATTCGTCTTCGGTGTTGGGCGAAACGTTTTACACAGGACGCGTCGTCCGCTCTACGTCAGAGTCAGATACCGTTTCCGACGAAACAAACGAGAAATACGATGGGTTTCCCGGCAACGTTTCCGTCCGCGTGTAAGCGACAAGACAATGGACCGGTTAGACACGTTGAACGAAACCAGTGCCCAACCGGGGGGGGGGGATCCGAAAAATTCGTTAAGCGCCGTTAACTGTGAGAACGGACGGCCCCGTTCTTTGGCCAGTTCCCGAAACGTCCCGTGCCCGTTAATTCACTCGATACCTGAACCAATCGTAATAAGAATTTGGGCCCATTTCCGAATTCTCGTCTATCGAAAAAACCACCGGCCGCCGTCAAATACGCCTTTTCCATCGGCCGTTCCATATCCCGGGACGATTATCCGACGATAATTACGAAACGGACCGATATCGGGCGCCACGACCTCCGGGGCCCGTTTCCTTCCGTACACGGTCGCGGAATAAATGTACGCGTTTCGTAACGTACGCGGTATAAATTTAGTCTACGGCGCGTATTTTATTTCGCGTGATTCGCGCGCCCGGGCGTTCGTACCGTTTCGTCGTGTACTTTTTATCGCCGAGCAAACGCGCGTCGTTCGTTACGTACGAATATTATACGTCATTCCGTTCCCTTTTTCCTCGTAACGAAATACGTCGATAGAAAAACTGACGGACGGACGTTAAGAAAACCTTCTCCGCGCCGCGCTTTCGGGGGGAAAAATAGCTAGAAAATTCGATACGGATATTTTCGCAGTTATCGACGACGGACAAGAAATACCTTTTATTCAGCGCGCGCGCGCGTTTTTCTTAGTATCACGCGTTAAACGTACAATTACGTGACATTTTTCTAGACAAGAATTTTAATTATTCGCGGCGAATTAAAACGGAACATATTTTATAACTTTTCGCAGGAAATTGCGACGGCGTGGGGCGAGCTTGTTCGCCCGAAACTAATTCCGTACGAAATGATTAAAATTCAACGTCGAGACAAATTCCACTCGCCGTTGAACACGTGCACGCGTTACGGCGAAACCGGTGTTTGCGTAGTTCGCTTCTGACTTAACGCTTAGTGACGGGCCAATTTGAACGATTACGCCGGTAACGTAAGAAGATTATCCGGAGAGCTGTCTACGTAGAATTTTCGAAGATCGAATTTACGTTATAAGTTGTTTGGAATATTCGGTTAGCGACGGGACGACGCGTTACATAAACAAAGGCCGACGCGAGTGATATAAAACGCCAACGACGGTAAAAAACAAAAACGTACGAAATCGGGTATACAAAAATGATTTTGAAATTCACCGTCGGGACGACGTGAACGACGATTCGCGTAGTTATTTAATTCGGGCGAAAATGCGAATAAGTTCCCAAATATTACGACAGCGTTTATTCTTTTCCGACCGGGCAAGGTCGATTGAACGAACGCACGGGGGCTAAACGAATAAACGTTCGGCTACCGCGATATTCCAAAGGGACACGAGACCAAGTGCGCGTGCTGGCGGGGACACGAAGAGTGGAAAATGTCTATCCGCGGCAATTGTAGCTCGACGTCTAATAAGGCTATAAATATTTACGGCGCGTACATTATATCGGAAAACGTGTGTTTTGATCTATTGTGCGCGGCTAGGGCTGCGAACGATCGGTGACGAATCGGCGGGACGACATATCCCTGATCGTGAAATATACTATACATATTTAAATATATATATACGTATACGCGTTCGAGTGCCGAGCAACCGAAACGACGAGTCGGAGAACGGGCGGAGGAAACGTCGAAAAAACGGTCCGGGACGAATCTGCGCGTTCGTGACGAATCGGAATTGGCCTCCATTTGCATTCCAATATGTGTCTCACCCACGCGCGTATATTTATATACATATGCGTACCACTCTATGCGCGCCAATACGTCGCCTACCGAAAAATTCTCATCCGACGCGGAAAAAACGCATTTGTCGTCTTTCGTTCGCGTGTTTTTTTTTTCGCTCACCACCGCCGCTCGTACTTAAATCGAATAGTGTTCGCCATTGAACGTTCGGTCGTTTCCTCAAAAAAGCGCCGCCGACACGGAACGACGTCGCGTTCACACGCCGGGAATCGCGTGAAATACACACATACACACACGTGTGACGCGTGTTATTGTTGGCGGTCGGGATATTTTAACGCGACGTTGGACGATCGTACGAATTCGGTGGAAACAAAAACGCCGTGTATAACCAACGGTGGTGTAACGTCGCGCGCGTTTTTCTTTCATTTCGTTTACGGACGACGCGACATTCTTGGCCGCCGTTTTATAAGACATACCGTTTTTCAATCGATTCCTTTTCGTTCCGACGTGTTTACGTTCGCGGCGGCGGAAACGATTTATTTATATTTGTTTCGTTCGTCCGTGCGCGTACACCGCGCGCTCGCTTTTATCGAAACAAATTCGGCCGAACGTTTACCCGTCGCGAATATGGTAGCCGTACGCGATTCCGCGATGTCCCTTTTGGTGTGCGTAACGTTCGTTTATACGTCGACCGGACGACAAACAACTATATCGCCGCCCGTACGGCCGCTAAAAGGTGTTTAATAAACGCCGACGTAGGGCCCTCCCCATCGCCTGCACACCCGCCACTCACCGATCATCGTTCGCGCGAAATACGTACGCCGTTTGGAAATTATTAAACGGTCTTTTACCGTAAACCCTATGTCCGGTGGGCGGGTGGAAAACATTTTTCACGTTCGTCGTCTCCGTTCGCCGTAGACGTTTGTCGCCGATTACCGAACATAAATAAAATACAGATTCGGCGTCCGAAAAGAAACGAAAAAAAAGAACGACTACGTCGTAAATTTGTTTTGATATATGTACACAATGTCGGGGAGTTAACCGATAACGAAACAATATTGGTCTCCGTACGTTATTGTTTACCGCGTTTTGTTTGTTATTATTTTTTTTTTTTTTTGTAAAGGTGTGGCCGTTGTTATTCCGTTTGTCGAGAAACGTCGGATATTTAAATAATATTTATTCGTTTTACGTACGGTTTATGTAATACGCGTTTTATGGGCGGAATGGGAGTGGTTTAAATTTGAATTTATAGACGCCACGAATCGTAAGTTTATGGCGCGAGTGTAATAACTTTTAAGGAATAATACAATAAGGGATACAGGCGGCGGCCACCGCGGTCCCTCTAAACTCGCGTCAGTCGAAGGAATTTTCGATTGAGAATCGTAACGTTTCCCACTCCCCGCCCGCAAAATACGAACGGTCAAAATTATGCGACGGGCAGTACGAACCATAGGGGGGGCCAAAAACGTTTTTCGTTTATTTCGTATAGAAGCGAAAAATAGGTCTCTCGACTCGGTTAAATGAAATAACACCGTTATGACGGATACGGCTAAATAATAACGACGATTCAACGTATCGAAAAAATCGAATCAAATATGTGTGTATATATATATATACGAATCGTTTAAGAGTTTCCGGAGTATGGATCCGTCAAACGGAAAACACGGGAAACAAATAGACGTGACGGTAACGCACTGACTGCGGGGCGCGATATACGATAGGAGACGATGAATGGAAAACATGGAAAGACCCACACCGGGGTAATGGTAGTAATCGCGGGGGCGTAGATTGGCGCGGTGCACCGACGACGACGTCGTTGTGGGAACCTGGTGAACGAAAAACGCTCCGAGGAGCTAAAATATAGGTAAAAACCCGGAAAACCAACGCGCGAAACGTAAATCGAACGGTCCGTCCGAGGGTAGAAGAGGCTGGATGAAGAACGCGGGCACGCGCCAGTGCGACGCCGGCGCGGGAAATGCGAACGGAACGATCCGCTCAGGGGAGCCGAACCGACGGGTTGGTGAAAACCGACGGGCCGGGAAACAAATCCGAACAAACGGTGGTCCGAACGGTATAAACGAATTAGTCGAAACGTACGTAGGATTATAAGGGAATAATACGTTTTTCGGCGACGATTCCGAGTTACAATTATAAATTTCCTCCCCCCCGAACGTTTAAATAACCCGTCGGAAAAACCCGATTAGTTTCGAAATGATCGTAATGTTGACAATTTGGTTGACAAAAAAAAAAAAAACACGCGCGTTACGAACATTACGAGTAGCACACAATACAAACACGACGTCTACGTGTTTACAATAATAATACAATACGGGCGTTGTTGTATAAACAGCGCGTAAAGGTGCGCGCGAGTTAAACGTGACCCGACAACTGTCGATCGAATTGAAAAAGTTTAACGAATTTTCGCGACCGGCAAACAACCGTCGCTTAAGTATTCATAAACCGTCGGAATTTGGCCGCGTAACGTTAAAGTTTTAATCCGCGGTACATTTTTTTTCCTTTTTTTTTTCGGCGTCGTACGATTGATTACGAAACGCCGATCGCGTTTTGGAAAAACCGATTGACACACGGGGGGCGACGTAGAACGGAATCGAAAAACGAACGGTGGTCGTATTTAACGGAAATATCCGCGCGTCCGGGTTGACGCGGAAGTTTTCGACAACGGACGCCGCCGCCGCCGGAATATATAAAGTTCGGCGCGGTTTTTGGCGGACTCCGATAATAATAGAATTATGTACGTTATTACCGTACGCGGTACCGGGAAAACGAATAGGCGGACCGAGATATTAGCCCCACCGGTCAATATTTGCTCGCGCCACTCAACGCTCTATCCAATTTCAACGGCTACTCGAACGGATAATTAACCGTCTCGACGGTACACCCGATACGTGCACGTTCGAACGGCAACGGGTTAGCTAACACAGCGATATTCCCGACGAGTTAGGGGGCGGTAATAAATAGTCGCGCTCGTCCAGTTCTCCGACCGACGACGATAATCGAAAACGGTTTTTCGGCGTCACGCGACCCGTTAGGTTACACGCACGCGACACCGTAGTCGACGAGAAAAACGCGCGTTGCAAATGCACGTACGACCAACGGTACAACCGACGGTGGTCATTGAAAACAGCCGGGCCGGGATTGTTTAGCTCGCCAAATACCGCGTGGTTTTTCCTTTTTACTCGATCCGGACGCGCTGTATATATGATACGATTATAACGGTCGCGAGTCTCGGAGATAATAATCGATCGTTTTAACATTTTCCGACGACCGTACGGCGGTTTCCGCGATAATAATAATAAAACTAATAGCCGATCGTTCGAAACCCGTTTTCTCTTCACGATTCCCTTTCCGCGCCCCACCGTACCCCGGCTACGCTAACGAAATTACGAGCAACCCAATCGTCCATCGCACGCGTTACGTTTACTCGCCACGAATTTCCAACCGAACGTCCGCCCGCGGCGCTTCATGTACGTTTTTCGTCGTTCGGCACTTCGTAATTATTAAACGCGAACGTCACTTTCGGCGTTGTAAAATGTAATCCGTTCGTCTTGGGACGATTAATTGGATCGAGACACGAACGGCCGTTCCTGGACGGCGATATTATTATGAAAGCGGATAGCGATTCGGTATATACTTAGGGAACAAAGGGGTATTTTCGTCGGTGACCGGGGCGGTGTGGGGGGCAATGGAGGGACCGAAATATTCGTTACGAAGCCGTGTTTTGTGAGTTACCAACTCGTTACAGTCGGACAGTGTTGTCGGAATATGTCGTTAGAAACGTCGGGATCGAATTAAAAAAACTTGTACCGGGACGGGACGTGCGCCCAAAAACGGTACGTTTCGGTAACCGAACGTAAAACCACCGGGAAGTACACACCGTCGTTACTGGAGAGACGTATATATTACTTCTTCGCGTCTGATGAATTTCGTTTCACCGCAAAAGCGCGCCCGAACGGCGTGAATATCAAATACGTGACGACGCGCCATCGACAGAGGAAAAATGTACGTCGATGTCGCGGCCGCCACTAGGGCGTGTGCAAAAATGGGTCGGAATGTCCGACACCGACGTACCGTGGACGGGTTTTTCGTACGATTTTTGGCCGGAAACTGGCGAACACGACGAATCCATCGCGCCATGGGGGGGAGAGAGAGAGAGGGGGAGAAATAATTATTTCGAAGGATTAAGTCGATTACGCGACGCGAGTGTGAAATCCGCGTCGCCGATAGACGATACCGCGGACGGAAACGGTTTTTTGTTTTTTTAAACATTCCGGTACCGCCGGAATACCGGGGCAGCGTTTTGTGCGTTAAAGAGGTTTTATTTAAAAGCTTAAAAAGACTCGCGCGTGTACGCGGTTATAAATTTCGGGTTTAAAAAAAGGGAAACGTCGCTGTACACGAGATACGACTTAAACAAATAAAACGGTAAACCGGTGTGGCTTATAATTTTTTTACGTTCTTTGTTGTTGTGAAAATCGCGCGCTCGGTTGTAGTAATGAAAAAAAAAACACAAAGGGTCGCGCGATTTACACAAACGATAATCGTCACGGTCGATCGGTACGAGGTCTGTCCGAAAAGTATCCGACCCGCGTTTTCGATTGTTTTTTTTTTTTGTTTTTGATTACGAAAGTGTCGTGCACCATGAATACGCTTCAAGAGGTCGGGCGATCGACAAAATATTTCGCGTTGAAAAGATCGCGTGACGCGGTGCGTAGAAAACGGCCGCATTTTCGGGCGAATGGTGAGACTGGCCAGCGCATTCACCGAAACTCGCGCAACAGTTTTTGGCAAAACACAAGATCATTCTTAACTCCGCCCACCTTCGTACGCGGTCCCTGTGACTTTTGGCTGTTCCAAAAATTGAAAATTCCACTCAAAGGGCGTCGAGCTGACGCCACGGGGACAATTAAAAACAAACGGCGACCGACGTGCCGAAAACCGACTACCGGAAAATTGCTTCAAAGATTACTTCGAAGGATTCGACGAGCCGGATGAAATAAGGGCAGCGCGGAAAAACGAAGGCGAGTCGGATACTTTTGGGACGGAACTCGTACGTTGTTTACTCGGCGCGTATTATTCTAAAGTCGGCGGATTCTCGTCCGTAAGCGTATTTTCACTCGTTTGACGGCGGCGACTTAATTATTTTATAATATAAATAAAGCGATTTAATCGTCCGGTATCGGCGAGAGACCGACCGTAGCCGTCACAATCGTTAGATTAGGTTAGGTTGAGACCCACGCTGTTGACGTGACAACTCCGTCGCATCGTCGTGACCGCAGAAGTATGTGGCGGCCACCAGGCCGCTAAATCGGGAAAGAAGGATCGCTTTTATATTCTTTTTATTTGTTCGTGAAGGACGATGTAAGGTGGTAACGTCCCAGGAGACTGTCCTGATTCCGTTTCACTCATATGTTCGCTTAAGCTATCTAATGGAAGATGTAAATTTGCTGCCCCGTGGCAGACGGACTGTTCATTCACGCGATAGTTTTTAAGAAGTGTTAGTATTTAAGAATTATCGCGAATTAAATTCGACGTACGGGGCGGGGACGACGCGAGACAACGTGAGGATTGCTCGTGTCTCGTGCCTTTATCATTAGGGACGATCGTATTGTCAAACCATTTATGTACATATTTTTTTTTTCACGGCGATTCACTGGTCCGAAGTACTGCCTTCGGGCATTCAGGACCAGTAAGGGTTATGGCCGATAACGTAAAATAAATGGCTAGGCTAGAAATGTTCGTACGCGCGGTTGTTACGTTGTCGTGCAGCGACACTAACGCGTTACACGAATTCTGGCGCGAAATTAGCTATTAACCGTAGCGCGGAAATAACACGACGAACACTTACCGCTCGACGGCGGCGTCGCGAAACGGAATTCGAAAATAAACGATTTCGGGCGCGACGCTTAAAACGGACGATTGGTTTTTCGGAAATGTACGTCGATCGTAGGCGCTATGGTACGAACACGGAGCGTACACGTTGGCGGGATCGTCGATTTTCTAATAGGTGAGAAACCCGCGCGTTTCGACTAATCAACGTATTTTCGGTTTTTCGACTCGTGTGTATGCGTGTGGGAGGGAACGAGATACGTAGGCGGTTTGAATTCGACGCGACCGTTTTTATTGTCTCTCGGCGATTTATATCGACGGGTTTTTGTCCCGTTTTCGCGTTTATTCGAAATTCGACGCGCGCTAGTACCGTTTACTTTTTCAGCCGTACCAGAATTTTAATATCGAACCCCGGGATAACGTTCGTTTTTTTTCCATTTAACTATCTACGGCGCGTACACACTCGAACGTTTAACGTTCCGAGAGGATCCGTTTCCCCGTACACCGAAATCGCGGCTATATATATATATATATATATTATAATAGCGACGCGTTCCCGAGAAGAATTCCGTATAGGCTGTCGGTGAAATTGTACGATTTTCCACTCGCGTACGGAATTCCTTTTCCCGAAAACCCACGAGTACATTTTCGTCGTAATATTTTCAACTACGCCGTTCGCCGTCGTTTATACGACGTATATATATACCGACTTCCGCGACTTTTTACACCCCTCGATTCACGTACGCCCGCGGATTTTCGGAAACCCGACGAGTCGGGCGGCCCGTCTACGCAGACGTGATTCTTACAAATATAAATCGGAAATACGGACAAAGGGCGCGCGCGTTCGTATTGTTTCGTCGCTTAACGCGTTCGCGTAACTTCGTGTAACAGGAACGCGTTTGCATAATCGGTATGGATTTTAGTTTTGTAGGTACGGACATTAGTGTTGTAGGTACGCCCCACGATCGATGTTTTTCTGGTGAACGCGACGGCGGAACAGCGTTCGCGCTAGTTTCCGTAAAAAAGTTTACGGCAGAGCGCGGTGAAAAAGACGAACGCCGTTCGAGTCACGGCGACGGGTAAAAAACGGTCCGTAAACAATCCGCGTCGGTTTAAACGGTAAGTAAAATAAAAGCGAATCGACGAGAATCTCGGCGAACAATAATCGCCGGCTCGCCGTGCGTAAAACATTACGCGCATAAATTCTTTCGAAAAAATCGAACCCTAGCGCGGACGAAAAACGTACTAACCAATCGTTTTTCTATATATACGTACGCGAATATGCGTAAATATATATTGTATATCGCGAGCGCCGTTCTTTGGCCGGAAAATCTATTTATTCTTCTTAAGTTCCGCCGCCGTTCCACAACAATATCGCGTATCCATTATACAACTCGGGCAGACTTTCCCTTTCAGCCACTTCCCCTCCGCCGCGATACATATATATATTATACGACCGATTAATATATACCGACTCGTTATTTTTTTGCCGGATGATTTAAAGTGTCGTTATATCGTACAATAAGGGTAATTCGAATTGGATGTTACAGCGCGCGTCTCCTATAACAAGATATATCGTTCGGCTTGGAGTTGTCGTCGTTATTATTACATTTTTTTTTTCCGGAACGAAAATTAAGGGGAATTTTCGCCGCGCTTTATTATCGGACGGACGGGTGGCGGTGGTGTTTGAGTGAGGTGTGTGTGTGTGGGGGGGGGGTGTTAAACGTTTAAAAAACTAAAATTAATAATACGCCCGTCCCGTTTTGCGTTAAACGCGGAAAATATCGCGCGGTCATTTTTACGACGACGACGACGACCACCACCACCACTACCAACACCGCCGTGCTGATGAGCCCAATTAAGCAGTGTGTTCAACCGTGTGATTTATGGCGACTTGAACATTGCGCGGGAGAGAAAACGTGGACGTTTTTTGTTTTCGAAATACGAATTTGATTTCCGGTCCGATATACGCGCCTTTACCGATGATATATCGTTCGGGTTAGACACGCGCGATAAGCGTATGAGGGAACCGCGTGTCTCCGGAGGTGGTCGGACGAAATTTTATAATAAGAATAACCGACGAGACGTTTTCCGCGGTGTTCCGTAATTATTCAACAAATTTAGATGCCTATCTGGGCCCGGTAATAAATACCCGTCGTTCGAATGGCACGTGGCCGCCGCGGTGCTGGTAACGTACCGTAATTGACGTACGCGCGAACGATTACACAAAAATCCGCGCGCTCTCGTCGCATGGTCGTATTAGACCGGACGGAACGTACACGCACGGATTACGTGACGGCGAATTATTTCCGGGGAAACGAGATAATCGATCGCCGAAATTCGTTACTAGACGAACACGGCGCGTCGGTTAGGGCAATTTCGCGTACATATATTCGTCGACAAATAACCGGAAAATAAATTACCCGTATTTTGTTCATTTTGCCGCCTTTTTTACGGACGCGCTGAATATGTGCGCGCATAACCCGATATCGGGTGTTGTATAAAACTGTAGAACACCCGGAACGAACGTTGCGACAATGTCGCAGCCCTGACGACGGTGGTTATCGAATTACCCGAGACGGTTCCGTTTACTTTGACCCGATTAAAGATCGCCCGCGCTAATTACAGTCGAAGTCGACGAGAATTTCCGGCTCGTTTCCGAAGCAATAACGTCGGCGGTTTTTTTCCTGCCTACGTGAAAACTCGGCGACGAAAATAATCGCGTTATCCCTTCCTATACACATATATATGTGCGCGCGTGTGTGCATAAATAAATAAAACGAGTTTCGAGAACGAGTTTTCGGAACGTTATTATTTTTATTTAAATTTCCAAAATTACGCGGTACGTCACGCGCAATTTTTCCCGACCGGGTCTCTCAGGAGGAGACGGCCGACGCCGCCGAACGAGTTCTATCATCGCGTCACACCCCCGTCGTCCACATCCTAGGCGTTTCTCGAAAACGAGGACTCAGCTGCCGCGTTAAGTACGCGCGTACGTGGGCCATAAATTAACGCCGTCCGACGAAAAATATCGTTCCCCCCGTAAACGATCGCCCGCGTCGCCGTTAATGCGTGTAGTGTTCTTATTGCGCCGTATCGTTTTTTCGCCGTCATACGCGCGCGCCACGCGGCGTTTTTACTCGCGGAAAATCGATCGGACCTTCGCCGTTTCCGTACGGGATGCCCGTCGCGAATAATCGCTACCGATTCGCCCGTTCCAAACGCCCGTAACGTTATTCGGTTCGGAACGGAATTCACTAACGGACCGCCGTCGGCGCGTTTTGTCGATTTGTTCGAACGAGAAACGTCTACGCGGTAGAAACGCTTAGATAAATCGCGTCCCGCGTACATAGATATCGTGTCCGTATAGAAGTCGTGCGTGCGGTGCGCGTGTACCTCCATTATGGACCGTCGATTGACAATATGGCCGAAGTAGTTTTATCAGCCGTCGCGTTGTTAAACATACGCACAGTCGGCGATTGTGTACGCGAAATATTTCGATACGAGGAAACCGCCGGTAACGTTTCCGTCCATTTTCCTCCCCCCCCAAAATTTACTACGGCCCTTTGATACGCGTCTCGTTCGTGCGCGCGTACGATTTTCTTCGTGCGTACGTAAATAATAACAATACCCCGGGAACGTTAAATATATATACATTCGAATTGAAAAACAAACGCGTACCGAAATTACATTTCGAGCTGTACACCGTATATACGTATCGCGCATTCAAATGTTTTCGATTCCGTTAGTTCCTCTAGAACGAGACAATGTAAGAAACGTCGTTGGCCGATCGTCGACTCGTATCTTTACGAATTTACGGTTTTGTATACGAAAATTGGCTGAAAACGGCGGGGTGTTTTCTATTCGGTCTTTTCGTATATATATATTATAGTTTGTAATTACGCGTTTACGTCACGGTAACTTTACCTAATACGTGTGCGCGATAGTGCCCCATAGAATTGAAACGATCGTAACGGTACTGTAGGACAATTACGAACTATATACCCTAACCGTAGCGACGGTCCGAAGAAGCGTCGTGCGTTTTAGTCGCCGAATTCAAAACGTTCTCGTAAATACGGGTACGCAAGGACACCGTAAACGCGACGACACGGCGCGGTTGGGTTTTTGTATGTATGGTCCCTGTACGCGGGATATGTAGGGGGATAGCGAACGTTAAATGTCGAGCAACTTCGAGAAATTCTACGAGTTGGAACGATAACGTCGTAGCGATGTTTCCGAAAATTCGTAAGACGATGTTCGGCCTAACGGATAAAGTGGAGCGCGTCGGACGCGTAAAGCGCGCGAAAATAAATTTAGGGAAAAAAAACAAAAAAAACCTTTTTTGTTAGACCGCCTGTACCGCGAACTAGTAGTAGCCTAACGGAGGGCCCGAACGCCGATTATGATTTGGAAACGACCGGAGAAGAAAAACGGACGATCGATTTGTTTTACGATCGATATCCAAAGATTAAGGGGGTGGTTACGTAGTTTTTTTTTCGTAATTCGTTTTGGCGCCCGAGTGTCGGTAAACCCCACGCACGCGCGCCCCGAATTGTCCATATATAAGCCGAATATAATATTTATCGAAAATATTCGAGCGATACGTTTTTTTTTTTGGCGGCGCGTTAGTACGTACGTTTTATACCGCCGCGGCAACGGGTAAGACGACGCGAGTACGACATTGGGACGCGCGGGCAAGTACGACATGATGTACGGCGGGACGCGCGCGTCACGCGCCCGGCCGCGGAGGCACGTTGTAAATCACGACGAGCGGCGCACGTAGCGCGCGTCCGTAACACGCTTTGTGTACACTAAACCCACACCGTCCGCGACCGCCGGAGTAGTATTAGCCCCCGTGCCAAGTCCGATTCTTGTTGTTGTTGTTGTTACGGGCACGGCCGTTAGTTTTCGGAGCCCGAATTACCGAGGGCCCCCCCCTCGCGCGCCGCCGGAATACCCTCGACTATTGAAACGAGAAGTACGGTAGAAAAAAACCCGACGAAAATCTACGTCGTTCGGACGCCGGCCGGCTGCGCGCGCCGACGGAATAACAATAAATTTCGAACGTCCCGCGATTAATCATCACTGTCCGACGTAAGGATCGTGCCCGCGCGTTATGCCCTCGTGTATACGTACGAATAAATATATACGCGCGCGCGCACGCACGACTCTCGTATTCATAATGTCTGGCGACGGCGGAGGGTGAACCACCGAGACCCAAGAACACACCGTATGACGAGACACGTAAGGGTAGATTTTTAAACAATATACGTAAAGGTGACGTTAATATATATATATATATAATACAAACACTATACGTATACGCCTCACGCGAGAAACTAAAAATAATCGTTTATAAAAAAATAACCCTTAATGTCCCGACGACTTTTCTACGAGGAATTTTCAACGTTTTCGAACGTTCGACCGCCGATAGAAATGCGCGGAACCCGTCACGTCGGCCAACCGAACGTCGGGCGACGTCGACTAAACGGGCCCTTGGCCGACGGGAATATTGACGGGACAATCGCGAACGCCGAAGGTCGTTCTGGTCGGGCCTTAGATGGCTGAAGACCATATTTGCGTAGCCGACCATTGGGCGTACAACACGTTCGTTGTCGGTGAAATACGCGGCAGCGTCGTTCGTGCGTCCGAATTCTGAACGTACCGGTCTCGTACGCGGCATTACGCAATACCGGCGCTACAAACCCGCCGCGATCCGTTCCGGTCCGGGAGACGATCGTCATCCAGCTCGTGAGTCCGACCACTCGTATAATAAATAGATGGTTTCGAAACGAAAACAACGAAACGATTCGGAACGATTTCGGAAAGACGAATAAAATATACGCGCGCGTATTCGACATCCAGGCAACGTATGTTTCGATCAAATCTAGTCCGGCTAGTGTGTCGACAATTCGGCGAGTCAATCACGGACGGCGGTGTGGTGGTTTCCTCGCTTGATTATAAATACCGTTTACAATCGACGTCGATTAATGTGCGCCTATGTCTGCGGTGATTAATTCGTCGTTTCAGTCGCGGCAATCGTTGATTATACGGACGCGAATTCTCATTAGCCGAACGAAATTCGGTCGAACAACCGACGCGATACGCAATGTTCGCGGTTTACCGATAATTTCCGTCTTAAAAATTACGCGTGAAATACAATATACCCACGGAATACGTGATATT
Organism: Geopemphigus sp. TES_GeoC_2020; assembly: GCA_025469175.1. Taxonomy (NCBI): domain Eukaryota; kingdom Metazoa; phylum Arthropoda; class Insecta; order Hemiptera; family Aphididae; genus Geopemphigus; species Geopemphigus sp. TES_GeoC_2020. The sequence continues at coordinate 54,950 of JAIPRN010000256.1, read as the reverse complement.
GCGCCGACTCGATTATTTATTTTAAACGTTTATAAAACGGGTAAGTCCCGTTAACGCGTAATTATCGAAACGAAATCATTACGGCCGACGCGAAAGTGTTTTTTCAATCGGATCTCGAAGCTCGAATGGCACCGCGTTTGTATGGGAAACGTTCGGTTCTCGACGTTTTTCGGACGGAGCCACGATTTCACTACTAACGCGATGGAATGCCAAATACACGCTTAGATCGTTGACGACGGAGCGCAAGCGCGGTTTCGACGACGGCCGAAAAGCGAAGCCGACTAATTTGTCCCTCTCTTTCGGAAAGATACGCGCGAACGTGTAATTGAAACAGGTGGGGGGCAATTTTCGACTTTTGCGAAACGCGTTTTAGAAACACCTAAATTAACGTTAGAAATCGCGCGCGTCCGATTTATAATAGCTAATGAAATCTGAAGCTTTATAAAAAAAAGATAACACGTTGTCTCCGTAACGACGGCAATAAAAACGTGTTAGCGACGTCGTAAAACGACGTGATTGGTGTGTGTGTGTGGGGGGGGGTGTCAATAATTCATATCACCGCGTAACACGTGACCTACTCCTCGCCGGGGTGTACAAGCCCCGCCGACGACGTTAATATTTTCGGTAAACGAACGATATCGAAAACATTTTCTTAATTAAAAACTCGTTTCGTTTTATCGCGTCACTGTGAAATAACGCAATTAACGCGTTCGGGAACTTTGAACGATTGTTCCTTGTTGTTTTCGACGAATTACGTAGTCGGCAGCTAATTGCTTCGCAAACTGATCAATGCGTGTTGTGTAACGGGGGAAGAAAAAAACACCGTCCCGTAATACAAACGATTTATTTATTCGGCGGCCGTCTCTCTTGGCGATTTTTTGTCGAACAAGTAAATACGCGAAACTAATTAATCGTTTAATTATTGAATTAATTGAACGATTTCCGCGATCGTGATCATTAATAAAACTCCGACGGCTTATTCGAATAGCGGCAGGGCTTTCTTTCGGACGTATAACGCGTTCCCGTTTTTTTTTTTTTTTAATATACCGAGAAATCTTGTACGGTTTTTCGCGCGCTATTTTTTTTAATATTTCCGAGTACCTAGTTATACGTATAATAATGTACGCGTTTCGAAAAGCGCCGGGGCGTGTTAAAAAAATTCTCGACAGCCCATTATTCAACGACGCGCGGAAGGGAACGGTTAACATTCAGGCATCTAGGTGGCGAATCATCGGTGTGTGTGGCGGTCGAGTTAATTTTATTTCGACAAAGTTCCGACGACGAAGAAAAACCGTTACTACTATTACTACTAGCGGCCGAGCCCGAAACCAAAATGATGTAACGATATCGATCAAATGTTCACCGCGCGCTACCGGCAAATCTGTTTCGACCGCGAAACGATTTGTTGGCTCAGTCGTTCCGTCCGGTTCCCAACCGCGACCTGAATGTCCGCACGGACACCGACCACGCGTCTCGCGCGCGGTTTTATTCGCTAATACGACGTTGGTTTTCTTTTTCGTTTAAAAAGCCGGCCACCGCGTCCGTTCACTCGGAAAACTAAAAGCGGGCCCCGATCGAACGGCGGTAGGTGCACGGCCCGGCGTACCAAACCGACGCCGTAATACTGCCGACTAAATCCAATAAAACCGAAAGGTTATTACGTTTGGCGAACATATCGTACCGGTATTAAATTATACATTATTCCGTTTACGTAACGTCGGGCACACACAAACGGCGTGTTATTACAGACGGCGCACGCTATAAAATGGCGCGAGTACTCGCCTCGGAATATACGGCTTTTTCTATTTCGGGCGTAACGTAAATAATTTCCGTTATATTTCCTTTCGGAAATCGTTCGCGTCGTATATATTCGTATTATATTGATATTCGTGGCGACCATGCGGGCTTTCGTTTCGCACTACGCGATATCAATTATCGGAAAACGTGTTGATCGACGGGAGTCGACAAGTCGTCGACCGTTTCAACTCGGACGAATAACCGGTACCGTCTCGAAAACGCTCTATCGCAAAACACGTTTGGCGGTTTAACGTCCCTTCTAATCAACGTCGTTACGACGACCGTTCGACATCTACCGGACACGAATTTACTGTTACACGGGGACAGCCACGATATTATATAAACCGTCGCCAACGCGTGACGCCCCGACCATTCTCGGACTACCCGAACGTCTGAGCGATTTGTAAACGCAAAAACGATTTTCGTTTATTTACAATTTTATACGACCGAGTATATATATATGTGAACACATATATACGTATTCGGTAAATCAAAATCGTTTACGGTGTAACAGGGGCGAGAGTAAATACGACAACTTCGCTATCGCCATATAAATATATTATCGTTTTACGATTAAACGACGACGAACGAAACGCGGCGGAAAATAACTCGTAACTCTCGGGCGTACTATAGTAGCCGGCTCGTGATGAAAACGTCGTCCCGTACGCGTCGAAATTATATATATATCGTTAAAATGAAAACACGCCGCTAGTGGTTACGCCGATAATATTTCGTAGATCCTAATCGGTCCGATTTAACAATGTAGGTGTATTATTTTTCTTTACCGTACGGTCGTCATTAAAACTACGTACACGTCGACGTTTCAAAAGAACGGCGTACAACGACTAGGAAATACAGTGTATATATATATATATATATATCGTGTGAAATGTACGTCAAAGTAACGCCGCCGAGATGCTATCCCGTTTTCTAAAGCGTGTTTTTATTTTCGATTTTTCGTGACGACGGTCGGTGGGAATACGAGAAAGCGTCGGTTTTTATAACCTTAAGGGTATATTTAAAAACGCGAGCTCGAAAAAGTTCAATTATTTTTATACGGGTTTCTGGAAACGCGGTCGTTTTCGTCGTGTACGGTAAAGAACAAACGAGAAAACAAAACATTACCCGGCGACGACATCGCGTCGGGTTATTAATTTGATACGAGACGTAAAACACGGCCGACCAAGGATACTCCGGCGACGTACTCTTTCTTCGAAATAACGAAAAATTAATAACGATAAAAGATTCGAATCGGGCGCGCCAGTAAAAGGTCAACTCGTTCGTAACCGACCGTAAGTGGGGGGAGGACGGCCGACACTACGCGGTTTGCATACACCTCGGACGATCCGCGCACGTGGAATTTTTATAACGTCCGCGGTAGACATTCTCCACGAGATTCGAACGTTTTTCGTAATTTTTCTCCGAGGCGGCGAACGATCGACGGTACCTTTTCGTTCGGATCCCACGAAGAACTTTTGCGACGAAATCGTAGCTATTCGTCGTCCTACAATCGTACGTTCGACACGTCACGCCGAACTCAAATTGTCGTTGGAATACGACCCGAAAACGAAGATTTATGTATATACCGCTTGAGGAAGTACGTTAAGAGAGGACGACGACGGCGGATATGTTTCGGTATTTATTACGTCGATACATAAGCCGGGTATACGCCGGGTGAACGCCCCAACGTTTTGTCCGATTTCTTCGTCCGGAAATTACGCGAACGTCAAATCAGCCGGCCATTGCCGCCGTAACGAATAAGTATATTTTCGATTTCGCCGTTCTCGCGTCGTTAAATCGGCGACATAATTAAATACCCGCCGGAGCACCATAAACGATCTTTCGTATATTTACGATAACACGCGAATACTGTTTTCGGTACGGGCAATGCACGCATATTTCAAACGCAAATCCCTTGTTCGGACGCTGAAATCGAGCGCCAATATGGGAACACAAAATTCGTTCGACATTTCGTATCGAAAGAGGCGAAGTAAAAACGGGCACCGCCCGGTCCGAATACATACTCCGCGTAACCAATGTTTCGCGCGATTTCATCGAAACCGGCGGCCTCCGCATTCCTGTACGAATAACGCGGACACGTAAACAACACGCGTACCGCGTGCCCTTTATTTTTGGAGGGCGCGGGCGCTATTTTTTCCGGCGAAAACGAAATTAATCCCGAAACGAGCGTATAATACGGCCCCGTATATTGGCGATATTGCGTTCGACGGGCGAATATCGGTTCCGTTCCACAGAGTCAACAGCGGTGGCGGCGGCGCGTTAAAAACGGAAGACAACTAAAAGCTTTATCGTTTTTATTTTCGCTTTCGTATAAAGTTCGCGCGAAACTTTCACACAGCGCCGCCGCGCATAAGGCGATCCAATAAACATATTCGGTTTCGAGTTTTTCACTCCTTTCCTATCCCTTCCTCATGCCCCACTCATTTTTCGCTTTTCAGGCTCTATACATATTTACTTTTCGAGTAATCGATACACCGTAACATTATTACGACGTCCGTTTATTATTGTATTGTTCGTCGCGTATATATTTATATATTACTACGCGAATCCGAACTAATTCACTACTGCCGAGCAAATGTATACGCGAAATTTCCAAATCGTTTCTACAATCACCCATTATCTCCTTAATAAATTACTTACCGCCGTACTATTGTTACGCGTCCGTTGTTTTCGACCGTATGGAATTTGGGGTATGAAATTTTTTACGCGTAATTCGTTCCGAATATATACCGCGCGTTTTTTCTCTCGGCCGGCGACGCATACGGATTATTCGCCTCTATTATTTATTATCCATAATGATTATCGTTAGAGAGGCGCCCGTACGACGTGTTTCGACAATGGTTATAACTTCTACCTAGTCTACCTCTATAGGTATTAACCGATCTACCACGGTGCCAAGGGCTCGTTAATTCTCCTGTACGACCTCGAATCGTCCGTCTGCCGTCTCGGGGGAGCACGTCACGCGTCTTGTCCGCCACACGCGGTATAACGATTCTCGTGAGACCAACGTTCACGTGCTCACGGCTCCCTTCATTGTTAGGGAAAAAGCGGACACGAACGGACAAAGTTTAGATTGTTTCCTTTATCGACATATATATATATATGTCAACCGAATATGGGCTCGCAGACGACACGGGACGCCGGAACATGCAAGACTCGTCGCGCGCTACATTATAATAACGTGAAACAAATACGAATTCGATCTAAACGAAACCAACCGGCGATTCGTCGATGTATTACCGGGCGGAATTATTTTCGACGAAAATCTGTACTCACATTTTCCGGACGAGGCGGTGAACGATCGCGACACTATCTCGCGTTTAGAAACGAAAATGAGGTTTCTTTTTACACTAACGGGGTGAAAAGGCTTCGGTATAAATCGATATGTCAACATTGTTGTTTGTATACGTGTTCGTCGCGGCGTTTTAATATTTTACGAGAAATAATTCGCCCTACGCTCAATAATCTTTTTGTGCACCCGCGACACCATCTCGGTTCCGATCAAAAGCACTTTGTATATAGTACAATCTACTTCGTTCCGCCCGCCGCGAATTCCATAGAAATAATAACTATTATCATTGTTAATACCGCAGCGTTTCCGTATCGTTCTCGTCGGAACGAGTAAGAACTACCTCTCTCGGACGATAAATTACATTTAGGATTGAAATCCGGCGGGAAGTGACTTGACACGTCCGTCCACCAACACCTCGGAGTGTTTTACGTACTGGAAAGTACAAACTGAAAACGACGTTCGCCCGCGGCGAACGTGTCTCTTCTCGTCCGAGAAACGCTAATTGTAGTGAATATCCACCATCGGGTTTTCACCGTGCTCGCGAACGACAAACAAAACGTAATTATTTTCGTCTCGCGTTACCGTCTAGCTGTCTTCCGAAATCAATTGAAATTCAATTTTTATACGTAGATAACGAAAAATAAAAAAGATTACGCCGCGGGCAAAAGTTGAAACTCCGCTCCCGTAAAACCAGGTTATTATTCGATAATAATAAAAACGACGAAATAACCGTTCTTCTTTGGGTAGATGAAATCAATTTTCGCAACTATATTACGTATTCTGATGGAAAAAGCGTCCTCGAAAATACGTTAACTAAATTCCGCGTCGACAATTAAATGTAACCGGAACGAACGAATTCCGAAAATAGGTCAAAATTTTACCAGACCACCGTACAGTAATTTCTCATCGCCTTTTTAAAACGATACTATTCCGTAGCGTTTCTACTCGATGAAATGTGTACGATGATATCGGACAACGGGCGAACGATAATAATTGCGCAATTACGCGTACTGGGGTGGTAATTTTATACGGAGCTAGAGTTACGACAAACGCGACGCTTTCAATTGGGACGTTTAAAAGTGTTTTTCGAAAACGACAATCGCCAAAGTCATCAACGAAACGACACGGGTTGTTATGAAAACCGATATTCGGGTCGTAATAACGCGTTTGTCGGTAACGTTTCTCCACGTGCGTGTAACAACGTCGAAAGTTTACTACACGCGTACCGAACGACGGTTTGGCTACAAATATCATAGCGTTCCCGTAAGACGTTCGTTTTTTCGTCGACAACGAAAAGACGTTCAAAGCCGCGTCACGTGTCGCGACAAAAATATAAACGTTCACATTTCGCGTTAAACGAGAGATATTCGCGTTGCAGGGAGAATATATATATATATATATATATATTATACAGGGACGACGGAAATAGCCGTAAGTATTCTGGGGGACAAAAACGAAAACGCGACGGAGGGAAGCGCGCACGGCCGTCCTCTAATATTACGTTATAGAACGTGTCACGTAGCCCGCCGTCCTGCCGCAAGAAGAAACGGTCGTTTGTGGTCGCGTCGTTCGCGACGAAAAACGATCGCTTTTAACACGGCGTTAAACGTCGGCAATTATATCGCATACTAATGGAACGGATTAGCGCGAAAAGAACGGGGATAAGAAACTAAGTCGGGCTCTAGACGTTTCCACTGTAAGCCCACGCGTTACGAATACACCGCGCGCGTTTGCGCTTCAATAACGTACGGGGCGCGACGGTGTAATCGTATACCGCGCGATCGAAACACCGTTGTTATATTCGATAGCGAACTCGTCGCATCGACGTACGTTTTTGCGTCGGTAAAAATAAAAAACCCGCACGCTCGAAAACGACGGCGGCGAAAAGAAATAAAACACCGGCGCGTTCGTATTCCGATATCGTTGGACACGTACGTACCGTCGTGTACGCGCGAATCGAATTATTCGCGGCTTTTCGGCGAAACAATAACGATGGTCGGAATAATAAACGCCGGTGTTCTATTAAAAACGTAAAATTCGATTTAAATACGAACGTAAGCTACGCGATCCACAAAACGAGCCGACCTACGGGAATTAGTGGCGCCAATCGCTAAACGTTTATATATATATATATATATATTTATAGCGGACGGGTAAAGTTTAAACGTAATCTGTACTCAACGTCGACGTATTTAAACATGAAACGAATGCGTAATACGTCTACTAAACGAATCGCGGCGGCGGAAAAGTAAATCCAATAGAAATTTGGATCCACGCGAACGATTCCTAACGCGGCGTCGGTAGAGTTGTGTACGGCCGGTAGTCGAACTGGAACGGTCTCGTACAAGTAACCGAGTGGGTCGAAATCTCGGGCGCGACGATTAAATTATTTTCCGAAAACAATTTGCCGGCTGAACGTATATCGCGATAAGGCGAAATACAAAAAAATTTTCCGATCGCCGACGATTTCCCGGATTATTGCGTCCGGGTCCAATTGAAATGTTTACAAGACCGGGCGCCTATTTCGTACTATTCGTATCGGACCGGACTAAATTAAAATTTTCGCTCGGGTTCGAATCGGACCCATTTTTTTCGACCTGTGCACTACGCTAACGGCCGACAATAATATATATATATATATATCGCTGTGTTGGGGAGTGAACGTTGAAATTCCAGAGTACATTGTCGGAGTGAACCCTCGTGTGTTCAAAGGTGCAAATATTACGGCCAGAAAGTGGAAAACCTTTTTTTCCTAAAGTAAAAAATGTTTTCGCGTTAACGTTATTTACTCGACCCGTTGTATACCGGCCTTGTACACTATTCGTTATAGGTAATAATTATTAAAAATTTTAAAGGACGAAAAAGCGTAATTACAATTACCCGTCCTTCGTCTGTACGAATCTCGTCGTTTAGGTAACAAAATGACGCACTCCCGAACGACGAACTTCGGGTTAATCCGATTTGGAGAAACGAGACGAAACAACCTCCGAAGCGCCAACAACGACGGATTTATAAACACGAGGTACTCCGTTGGTTTCAAACGGTCACGATCGTTTCGACGAAAGTGTCTTTTTCGTACACAAATTAATAACGACTCGATTAATTCGATTAAATTTAATTTCGTAAAAAACCTTTTGTTCTTTGTCTTTCCGATCGTTTGTAACGGTTAAAACTTACGGGGAACACCCGGAGGAAATTATTTGTTACAAGCGACGCGAATTTCGACGAGCGTCTAGGAAAATAGTATATTTATTTTCGTCGCGTATATAGCTGCTGCCGGAACCATGGTTAGGTTACGTGGTGGACCGTGGTACGGTTAGATCGGTCCCCGGTCGGTGATGGATGTGGTCAAGTCGTTGCGCGGTGACGGTTTTTAGCGCGCGCTCGCGCGGTTTTCTCGGCGCCGGCGACGCGTTTACGGCCGCGCGGACTGATTGATGAGATGACGGGAGCGAGGACGATGGTGAAATAAGGGACGATGTTTTCGCGCAGAGGTCACCGACGGATTCGTGACTCGATTAACCGGAACGGAGCGCGGCGCGGAGTCGACGCGATTTTGTTTTGTGCGTGGGTTGGTTTGTGGGGGGGAGGGATTTTTTCGCCGTTCGGCCGACACAATTGATCGACGACACGTGAGAGACGACCGCCGTCAGACTTTTTATATGTATTTATTCGGTCGACGAAACAACGACGACGCCGATACGCGACCGACCGATTCGTACGAAATGCGCGTTACGGGTTTCATGGTGGCGGTGTGTTTTTACGCGTCCAAGAACGGTACTACTAGCACGGCGTCGATTGACTTTCGCGCCGTCTCGCCGCCGCCGCCGTTGGAACACATACGCGGGACAAGGGGCGGACCGGGGTAAATGATTGATGATGGCCGAAAAGCGGACTCGATGTACGGTATATATGTAGTTCATTTGTATGTCGTTAGCGGAACGCGGGAGAGGAAGGAGAACCCGTAGGAAGGAAAAACCGGCGAAGACGGACGTCGACGGAGGGAGAGTAGCGGCCACGTACTCGCGCGCCCATAAACGGCCGCGGCTAAACACCGCTCGTACGGAATATTAAACGATCCTCGGACGGCGGTCGGCTTTTCGAAAATGATAAAACGGCGCACGTCTGCCGCCGCCGCCGCGGCGATCCCGTACGCGTAAAACGTCATAATATAATAAGGCACAAACTCGGCTACGCGTGTACCGCCGTCTTACGCGCCCGTAATAAAACGATATATTACGCGCGTTCGCCGTTTATCCGCAGTCGCTGCCACGGACGTGCCGCCGCTCCGGTATAATATTATGCGCGCCGTTTGTGTCCCGTTGTTGCCCGCGTACGTACACGCGGCGTTCTCGGGGGAAATCGCAACGTTCGTACCCCCGGGGCGTTTCGTGGACAAACGCGATTTTCTAATTCGCCGCGCGTCTATTAATGGCGAACGTAAACGTCGCGATCCGAATACACCACTGGTTCTCGATTTCGCCTTCGGTTAAAAGCGTTGCCCATTACCCTTTCGCCCCCACCACCGGTCGATCGGGGCACGTTTAGAGGCGAGATTACGAGCGAAAATTCGCCGTATTATTCGTACGGATTACTCGACCGTTTCGCCAATGGCCGCGATTCGCTTGACGTGTTGGCCTATTCGCCGAACGGATGTTTCATCGTCCGTGTATGTAAACAGCCGAGCGGCCGTTTAGTATTACTGTAATACTGACCGGACATAACGTTAACAGGTTCGCGGTATATATTTTCGAACGGACGAAAACGGCCGGCGACCGTTCCGTGTGCGCCGATAACGCGGGAAATTCTCGTACCGTTTAGGCGATCCGACCCGAGTTTACCGCCGAGAGCGATGGTTACCGTCTGCGCGTGTCCGCCAAGACGCGCAAGAACGTATTACCGCGCGAGATATAACGTCGTCCTAAATAGCCGAGTTAAACCGCCAACGCGCAATAAAAGCGCGTCCGTTCGAATAGTTTCGCATCGGAGCGTCGTAACGGCTAACGACGGCCATATAACCGCGGCGGCGGTCGTTTAGGAAACCGTAGTAATGGACGACTTTTCATTTTCAATAACGCCGCTGCTGTACGGACGCGCGTAACTTTACGCGACTCCACATTGTACGGCGGCCGGTGCGCACCCGCGGAGGGATTTTTCCCGGGAAAAAGTTTTCGCGCTACCTAAAGTTTCAATTGGTTTCGAGATCGAACGGCGATAAAAATAAATAATATACGAATTTAGCCGGACGGTGCGTGCGCGTACACTGGACGCTACATATATATCGTTGCTACTATTGTTATTATGTACCGCGAACTTTGGTCGATACTCGCGGTGGACGTGACTCTCGTTAAAGATCAATCGGCTTCGTCCGTACGTAATACGATATAACGTTTTAAATCGGCTAATAGTTTAGACGCGGAACTTTCGTCCCGTGTAGCCCGCGACGAATTCGCCAAATCGACCGCGCCGTACTCCGTTCGCCCCGGTCTACTGTCCTTGTCCAGACGTCGCCATCCACGAACGTAACTCGGCCTTTTTGCCCCCCGTACTGGTTTCACTCTAACCGAACGGTCGTAACAATAATAGGGACTACGGGCCATTCGCCGGGCGATTTTCGTATCGAAAATACGGCTACAGAATCGAATTAAACGCGAAACGCGGTCGGACAAACGGAAAACGACACAAGTACCACGACCAGATCACGGAACCCAAAGATGACGAATCCGGGTGAGTAAAACCGCAACGTCGGCTCTAAACGCGTAGAAAAACCGTCCATCGAAGAGTACTTCTCGCGATCGTTTCTCGCTAATAACGGTGCGTATCTCGCGCGATATTTTGCGGCACGGAAAAGCGATTGTTCGCCCGGTACAGATTCAAAGGCGCGTCTCCCGAGATACGTACATATGATTACGAGCACGCGATCGTCCATAACGGCGACGTGTGCGTCGGGCCGGGGTGGGTTTTTCGGTTTTTGATCGAACCGACGTTCGGAATGGAAATTCAATTTGTCCGTTTCCGTTCGACGGCAATCGTAAATACAGCGTATGTGTGTGTGTTTGGCAACGGAAACAAAAAAATAAAATAAATAAAACCTTCCGGTGGTTGGATGGTGGGGAGAGGTACGGTAGGGCTTGGTAGTCAGCGCGGCGCAGGTATATACCGCGCGATCTTCTTTTGTGTCTAGTAATTTATAACGGGGGAGGGAGGAAAAAACCTATTGCTTTATTATTATACGGCGAGCGTGTACACATACGCCGGGCGCGCGGCTAATGCCGAAATAAATATCGCGCGGGAATAAAACCCGTTCCACTCGCCCGTCCCCCACGGACGCGGCGGCCTCTCGACGATTTTCCCGGAATTGTTTTTAAATCGCGTTAAAATTTCCCCGCCGTCCCGATTGCCGACGATAATACAATCCGGGACGCCGTAGTCGTTTACGGCGAAAACGATTTCGTGTGCGTGCGTGTGGCCCGAGAATTAAACAAAATTAACGTACGAACACGACGGACGCGCGTACATCGTCCGACTCGTTACTACTCGAAACGATCCGCGAACCTATTGGAACGAATTACACCGTTATTAATAACACGTCGCGAGACCGTTGTTCGCGCCGGATCAATTACGCGAACCCGAACGCTACAACGGCCCGGGCTAAGTGCGTGGAATTCGATTTGCCGCCGTAACGCGTCGCCGTAATATAAAATAACTCGCTTACACTGCCGATTTCGCGCGCGCGAACTACTACCCCGTTCGCAACTGGGTTAAACCAATTCGGAAGCGCCGTGCTCAACACGTGCTCGCGTAATTGATTTAAAACGAACGGCGGCGTAAACTTTTAATTGGCGCTAATGTACGCCCGGCTAATGGATAGGTCGGGAAATTTCGGGCTCCCGAAAATTACGCGGTAAATCACAACGCACGCGCGCGCTTGAATCGTCCCGCCGGTTGTTTCGGAATTCGTTTAGCGCGCGGAGAGGATTGTGCCCCCCTCCCCAGTATTGTCGTATTTCGGACACGACAACAAACGCGTACGTGTTTTCGATTTTCGTTTTAAAAACGCGCGCCACTTACAGTAACGAAACGTACGTATCGTACGATCGCGGCGCATCTTTCGGGTATAACGTGTGTAACGCGCGGCGAGGGGAAAACGACGCTACCGATAAATATTTCCCGTCCGACACGGGACAAATTTTTCAACTTCGCCAATACACGTCCGCCGCCGATTGTTATTGAGTACGAATATTCGTCGTTGTTAAAAAAATCGCGCGTGGGAACGATGGTTTAACGTAGAAACGTGATTTACGAAAACCGCACGAAAAATACACAAAAAGACGTACGCGTTATCTGCGTCTCGAAATCAACGATTGCCTTTTCGCAACGAAATACGTCGCGTTACGGTAATTGTCGTCGGAAATACCATTGGCCCGACAAATATTCGTTCGTCGACAAACTGGCAATCGGAATGTCACGCGTTCCGGTCCGGTTAGACGTTGAGGACAGCGGCTGGCGATAAACATAATAAACGTATTCGCGTGGAGTGTGTACATTTTTTATCGCCGAAAATTCCGACGACGTGAATTTTTAAATCGTCTACAAACGAAAAAACCTTTTCGCGTTATGTTTGTAAAAAAAAAAAAGAAAGAAAACCCGTTCTTCGCGAACGGACTTTTATTAATGTTTTATAAGAATTCGCACGAGAGAAACGTCATTTTCGTGTGTAGTATGGAAAAAAGCGTTTTCTCGAAATGGTAATTTAAAAATTCACGTCATGATACCGGAGAAAAATTCGTTTTTTTTTCGCGAACCCCGCGAACGTATTATTCTTTCGTAGCCGGTAATAATTTAAAAACATCATAATCTGGTCTACACTCGGAAAATAACATATTTTTCTCGTGACGTACGTCATTAATTATAGATACGCATTTACAAAGAGCTCTTCTACACGAAAGAAAAATCACTTAAAACACGAGACGCGTATGATAAAAATATAAAACGAATTCGATAAATTTTAATACGTACGTTACACATATATTATGCCGCCGCCGGCACCCTAACTCTAAAGAGCGAAACGATTTTCGATTACGACGCGACGGATAATTTAGAAGAATTCTTTCAAACAACTGTACGACGATATTACGCTACAGTCGTTTTTACTGTTCTCGCGTTAACGGTGTTTGATTTTCATTTCGTCAACGTAAAATTTACTCAATTCACAACACATTTATATTGTTTTAACTATTTTCTGCTCGGTGTTTTTCTCGGGCGGTATTTACATCGTCGTCGTACACTTTAACAAACTTTCCGCCACCCCGCAAACGTTAGCGGCACGAAAAAAAATACAAATAAAAACAACGTGGAAACACTCGTTTACGGCCCGGTGCAATAATACATCTTTAACGCTTTCGCATCGCCGAGACCGTCCAAAGAAAAAAAAACAATTTCGGAAAACCAATAATTACGTACGTGACGAAATCTTCCGTTTCGGTAATTCGTTACGGGCAAAATAATAATCTATACACGTGTTTCTATCTTCATTTGATACAATCGTTACGGAAATGGTTGTTTTTTTATTCAATTTTTTTTAACGTTCGAATCGAATAAGTTATTAACGCACGACGCTCCGGTAATGTAGTAATGTATTCTTCCATAATGTCAACGGAATAACGAATAAATTTTTTACGAATATAAAAACTTTGATATACGGAAAAAAGTAGGCTGATCGTTCGAGATATTCTCGAAAGTCCGTTAACAACGTCAATAATGTCGCGTAGAAAAAGCGTAGGAGCACGTACGGAGTATGCAAAGGGTAAATACGCCGCTACGAAGTATACAATTTTAGGAAACGATCGATTCTATTATAGAGGGACGCTCATTTTTCTGAAAAAAGTTTAAATTTCCAAATAACGCGATGTTTAAATAAAACGTTTTTTTTTATTTCGAATTTTATTTTTTAAAACGCGTCGGCCGATTTTTTTATATAGATAACGTACATAGCTTGCAGACGAAAACCGTACACACCGTTTAGCGAAAAACGTATGAAAACATGACGCACAAGAAAGACAGATATACGGGTGTTTGAGGAATTCGAATATATATTTCGCGTTTCATTCTTGCCAATAGCTCGACGATGGTACCGGCGCGTGTTTTTAACATTTAAAAACGTACTCGGTTTGTAGCGGGCGAGATTTTTTTTGCCGTTTACATTTCCGCGAAGTATAACGAACCGCGAGAAATTTCCCGGATTTTCCGATAAGCCGCCAGTCTGGCATCTACTAACCGAGAACGTAAACGCGGTTTAATTCGAGACGAACCTAATAAACTAAATGTGCGGTAAACGCGGCGTACACTTCTTTCGCGATGTTTTCCGTAAAATTGAAAAACTTTTCGGCTTTTGACATTTCGAAAGTGCAATATGTGTCAAACCTCTCCAGTAGAATGCATATGTTACAGAAAACTTTCGGAGTCGTATAATAGCGTTCTTATATAATATTTTAGTTTCTCGAAAATAAAACGCGTGATATATATCGCGCGATTCGGGCCGCCCGAAATAATAACGTACGGTTAATGGGTCGGTGGCGGGGAACGTAGCGCGGTACCGTAAGTTCGTAATCTCTGTCGTACGATTTCGTTTATTGGCGCCGCGAAAATCAGACGGAATTACGGACATTCGGCCGGGTCGTAAAGGTCCGCGGCGCGCACGGACGACCTTTTTATCGTGGCGAAGTTCGCGAAACGCGCCCGTTACGTGCGGCGTTTGTTTTCGGATTTATAACGTCGGTCCGCGTTATTACTTACTTACACGTACGATTTTTCGAAATCGCGTGTCGTTCGTAATTCGAGACGAGAACGGAAAGACGCGGTAAATAATACGCGTCGTTATTCGACTCATTCGCGTGTCGTTCGACGTCTTCCGTGGTCGATAATGATTAATAACAACGCGCTTAGCGAACATTATTGGAACGAAGTTGGTAACGATTGCGCACCGGTTTAGGAACGAATTCGATTTATCGAATTTGCGCGCGACCGCCGAATAACGTTGAAAACATCTACCGCGGTAACGGTACAACGATCTCGCCAACGCCGCGTCGAAATAACCGGGCGTCCGATTGATGACCGTTAACGATTTGACGGTGTGCGGATGGTGGACGTGTACACGTCGTCGTCGCCAAACGATTTACGCGCGATACGTAACCGACGGGCCAAGATATTTGGGATCGCGCGGGCGTTTCGTCGCGTTTGAGTGAAATGTGAACGCGAGCGACTAATGTGTGTTTCCATAAAATTTCCCGCCAATGTTTTCGTCTAAATCTCGTTGCTTCGACGACCATTTTTTTTCGAATTTCCGTCGGTTATTATTCGTGATCGGGCGGTAGTTCTTGACGAACGAAACATATAATTTATGTAATCGATAATTATCGTCAAGTCCGAAAACGCTAAATACACAAACAATATGGACGATCGGTATTCGCGGTACTCGTCCGAACAACAGTCACAGAATCGACGCAGCCCACAAATGACGTTTGATTGTTATTCCTTGCTATCGGTAAATGTATTCTTTTTGTAGGGCGGTTTTTTTTCGTCACGAACGGTTACAATTTTTTATTTTATCGAGCGCGCGTTTTCGGTATTATTTTCACCGTGGTCCGTTATTCGTTTCAAGTACGTGTCGTGTTTTACGTTCTTAAAGAATATATTTTACGGGAATTGATCGGCGTCGATTTTTTTCGTATCCGACAAATTTTTCCAAAGTAACGGATAATATTTGAAACTTGAATTTTTCTTTTTAAAAAAAACCCGTAGTTTATTTATTTTATTTCTAATAACACGACGTAGACAAAAATATAGGTTACCGTTTGCGAATTAAAACTTTAGGTTTGTTGAAGGTACGAAGATTGGAAATACAATTTTGAAAACAGTTTGTACAAGTATTACTTATAACGACGAGTAAACAACACCTATGTGGAGATTCAAAAACGCAGACATTGACTGACTAGCGGTAACGAAAAGACGCCGTATATTACGTTTATAACGTATTAAGAACACGACGATTATTCGACCGTTACGTGTTTTTAGGACCGCGTAGATTCGTTTAAGCCGAGCTCGGTATTTGCGAGATATTTATCTATATTCGGGCTCGGACGAATCGCATCGAACATTCGTTGCCCCAACACGTTTTTAACGTAAGTTTTAAGCCAACGCGTACTCGAGGATAAGCGTTCCCATCTTGTCGAACTTTTCGTACGATTGTAGGTGATAGCCGCTAATCGACTCGGATAACTTTTCCCGAAAAACCAAATTAAATTATAACTGTAAAAACGTTTCCATAAAAATCCCGTGATGGCCGGAAAATTGAACGAGCTCTATAATTATAAACCAAAGGGTCCCTCAGGTCGCCTCACCACTCCGCTGGTTGCCTTTTGGAGTCGGAAAACTATTCCGGACGTTATATGTTTTTGTACGAGAAATGAGTTTTATCGTATTATTATGCGTAAAGATGTCGCTCGATAGAACAAACACGGTTTATTACGATTTTACGATATTGTTTTATTTCGTTTCACAAAAAAAAAAAGATACAGTTAAAATACAAACGATGAAGTCGTCGTCGTCGTCGTCGTTAATTTTAGAATAGGAATATAGCGTGGAAATTTATCGCCTCTAAGGATAATATAATTTGACGACGTTTTCGGCGTATAACAATAATATAAGTACGTACATATTATCGTTTAATTGTTATATTATTATTATACTTTTGCATTCCGTTTTTGTTATTTCGCGTTTATAAATGTACGTCGGTTTTTGTTTTTTTTACAGCGTTCGGGTTTTTTTATTCCCTTGGCCGAGACGTGTCCAAACACCGCGGTCGAATAGAGGCACCGGAATTTAATTAACGAAAACCGATTTGAATATTAATTTTTTGTCTCTCTCTCTCTCTCTCTCTCTCTCGTCAACTTACCTCTGCCGCCGGCGCCGTTTCTTCTGGTCCGTCGACTCTATTATGTCACAAGTTGGAACGACCCGTACGGACAACGAGATAAACCCGACAGGCCACGCGAAATCGTTCGAGCCAATTGATTAATACGTTAATTATATTATACTTTTACGACGTGTCCGGAGTACGTTGGCGAAATCGACGCGGTAAGCTTTTTGGGGAACACGGCGTACAGCAATCGCGGATCCGTAACAAACGCTCAATATTAATCGCGTTTATTGAGACGTTAGCGAATTGTTCGGTTTTTTTACGCGTTAATTTTTCTCGTTGTAATACCGCGCGAAACGATGTATCGCATTTTTATCGTAAAATACGAACAGTAATACAGTACGTCGATAATTATACTATATACATATAATTATACTATATATGTATATACTATATTATTCGTTAGCACGTCGGGACCTTTCGTTCGGTTTTTCTCGATAATACTTTGCGGGCTTAACGATTAATTTTTCGACAACTTGATTATAACATCGACGCGAAGAAGCGAACAAACGGTAAAACGAAGAATCCGTACTCGAGAGATAATTGAAATCCATAAACCGATGTCGACGTTTTTAAATTACAATAATAATATCCGAACGTATGTATATACAGGCATATATATATGAATGTTCAAACGGTCTTGCCACGTGATTAATTAAGTCACCGAAACTACGGGAAATCTCGTGGCATATTTCACCGCGTTTCGATAATCGAAATTGCGGGCGTTTTTCGAAAACGTTATCCGTAATCATAATTATAACGACGCGGAAAATACGCGGTTTCATCACTTCGGTCGTCGATTCTGTCTTAGAAAAAAAAAAACAATAACATTACCCGTCGTATCGCGTTTTAAGTGTTATTCCTAGAGCGGAATATTTAAACGAACGCAATTTTCCGGTTTTTTGGTTCTCTAATGGAACTGATATTGCTTCGTAAGTCCTTCAAAAAAAAAGGGCTCGCCCTGATTTATTACGGGCCATCAGACGTCAATATATAAACAAAGCGAGACTACCGCACCGCGCTATTCAATTCCTTCGCCTCGCGCTCCCACTGGCGCTCGTAGTAATCCGGGTACTAATTATAGAACGATACGATTTAAAAGGTTTTTCGAACGTACTCTATTTTCATCGACGCCTTTTTTGTAAAAAACAAAAATCACGATCTTGTTATTCGTCCGGATAAATTGCGTTCTAACCAACTCTGAATAGCTTCGTTGCGATCTAATCGCTCGTATACGTCGTGATAGCTGTTTATTATTGTTAATTGATTACGCATAAAATTGGTCGACAAGCGCGACTCACAATTTGATCGAATACGAAATAGCGACGAAATACTAAAAGCGCAAACACGTTTTCGACCGAATTTTAAAACCGTCGGTAAATTGTCCGTGTTGAAATTGTATCATTTTACGCCCTAAACCGATTCGATAAATCGTGACCAATGGCTTCGTCCCATACGTAAATGTCTTTGGACGATGCGTGAAGGAGACGATATTTTATTTAATTTTTTTGTAGCGTTTTATCCTAACCATCGTATTTCCTACGTTCATTCCACGAAATAAACACGATCGTTTATTAACTAACGCGATATTATTATTATTTACATTTACACGCCTTTAGAACGGTTTAAAAATAAATAAAACCGCGAAAAAGCGTCTCGGGAATACGATTTGTTCGCCGAAATCGTAAATCGTATTTTCGAAAAAACGAGAGATTTCTAAAACTCGCGGGCAAATAACACTGGAACTACACAGAAAACTATTCGCAAACGCTCGTTCGTATTACGGCGTTAATAATAGTCTTGTCGATATACCGGAAGAAGTTCGAATTTGATTATCGACGAAATTGTTAAAAACCAAAACGCATCGAAATCGTTACACACATATTTCGTACGAACGCCGGATGTGTAAATTATGGCCATACAATATATAAAACGATATTACGTCCGCGATAGGGTAAATAATTCGGACGTTATAAATTAACGGACATTCGCGTCGTTATCGTTATTATTAATTTTTTCGTTTAATTTTGTATGGTCGGCGAAATAGTTTCGTAATATTCTTTTTGTAAGGAAAAATAAACTTAAAATGACGGCCAGCGGTTCAATTATTTCACCAAAGTAAACGATTATGGCGAACGTATTGATTTCGCGGCTTAAAACGAAACTTATAAATTTAAATACATTACTGGATAGTAAGTTTGAAACATCGGCTTTCCACCACCGGGCGTAATACCGGGATAATATGTGCCGCGACGGTACAACGATCGGTTTCGAACGGCGAGAAGGCGGTGGTTCGTGCGAGGGAGATATTCCGAAATTACCATTGGCCTAGTCCGTATCCAAATCGGGTCCCATAAAAACGGACGGGCGTAGTGAACGGGGCCCGTTCACGTGCGTACGCTTTTCGTTTTTATTTTACGTTCGAAGAAGCCAAAAGTGGCCGGGTTTACGACTACTACACTGACGGTTACTGTCTACAAAATATAATCCACACCCGGGCGCGTACGTTGATATGTATACACGTATACCGATAATACGCCTGTGTGAGTCTCGTTACGAAAATCGAAATATTTATATACCTACCTATAGGAAAACAAAAAAAAAAACACCCAAAGACAAGCGCGAGTAACGATTATTGTTATTTATTATATATATACGGTTCCTTACCCGCGCGATTCGGGGATCGTAGCGTGGGAGGAAGCGTACCGTAAAACCGTTGGCGACGGTCCATTAGACTTCCGAGGCGTTTTTCATCTATCGACGCACCGCCGGTCGTTATTAAGACGCGATCAGTCTAGTAATCGAAAACACGATCGAACAAATGGACCGTCGAAAACGAATAGAGCGAAATAAAAAAAGCGGCCGCAGCAATCCCGGCGTCTCTCGACCTTCGTATATCGCGATAATTCCCCCCCCCCTCAAAAAAAAAGGGGCGAAACGCGTAATTTAATTTTTTGTACGTGAGTGGATTTTTAATCGAATCGAATTACGTAACGTTTACCCGTTCAAAATAAACGAAATTTTTTAAATAGTCCGTAAACGTAAACGCGCGCGCGTTTTTTTTTTAATTATTCCGCGAACGTTTACTTTTACGAACCATAAAATATAAGCGGTCGACGTGTATAAGTCGTAGTAAATTAGTACACCGGTGGTTCCGGATCGATAGATAAAAAACGTCATTACGGCGCGCGTCGGGGAACGTTTCTCTGCGAGGGACGACCGTAGGGATTGAGCTACACCCACTGCCGACATTTCGAACGTGTCAAGTCAAAATCAAGCGCGTAATCATCGCCCGTATTGTGGACGACGAATTATCGAAACGGCCGAACAGTATTTGTCGGCCCTGGCTATGAAAATTATAACTACGAAACGCTAACGGATTTGTCGTATTCATCTAGCGGTACGCGTGCTACAAAATCGGAAATTTACGGTACGAAATTTCTCACGACCCTTGGAATTCCCTGACGGAAACGTAGTCGACGATCTAGTGACTTGAAGTACGAATGGTCGAAATGTTTACATTCCGCACGACTGGCGTAACGGCGAACGGATACTAACTAACCACTCACTGGACACGATAACGACATGGTAAACACGGTGACCTAACGGCAGTAGACAAGGCAAATCGGTCCGCGAAATCCGGTCGGCGCGGTTGCACCGAACTCGGCGTCGGCAGCGAGAAGTGGGCACGGCGCAACTTCTGCCGGGGCGTCCGAAACGCGCGGCGACAAAGGAGGTCAACCGGGTCTTATACTTGAGCGCTATTGTCTACGCGCGCCGCGTCCGTCCGATAATAATAAACGTCGAGTTTAATCTCGGAAATTTATGGCGAACTCTTTGGGGAGAGGGGAGGTGGCGGAATGAGGAGGGGTTAATCCCGAATTTTCAGAAAGAAGTCCGAGAGCGCACCCGTCCGAAAGGCGCGTGTCCAGGACGCGGGAACCGCAGCAACCGGCAAGAAGGCTCGGGCGCGGCAAAAATTAATCAACCGGAACGTTTTCGCGTTAGCGCGCCAATTTTCGTCTACCGTTATTGCATTACCAAGCGACGTGTTATATATATATATATGTGTGTGTGTGTATATACGTGCCGGCGAATAACGGCCGTTTTGTCCCTCGCGATCGTGTACGGGGGAAAACATTACGTTACCGTCGTTCGGCTTACCGAATCGGCACCGCCGGTCGTTACCTCGCGGGACGATCATCCACACACGTCCGACCGTCTTCCGTGTTCATCCGGCGTCGACAACCATCGACTCGACGAATTGGCGCGAATAATCGAACCGCCGGTCCCGTAACAAGAACGAACTCGACGCGCGTCCCTTCGTCGCAGTGTAGCCGATTCGTAATCAAACTTAACGAGCGAACGTTGTTCCACGTGTCGTCCGACCGGCCACAGATGCCACGTACGGTTTCGGTAGACCACGGCTCGATGAATAATCGGTAGTTTACGCGAAACGACGATAAACGTTACGACTTTTCGACCGACAACTCGCCTGTTTTAATTAGCTCGTCGTAACGCGGTCGCGTTTTTCTCAATTTTCGAAACGACCAGTCGGTTGTTCGCGTTTCCGTAACCGAATTAACTCGGCCGCCGATTATAGGTAGGGTCGATCGAAATTTCGACACGAGCGAAGACGGTACACAAAACGAACGTATTTGTACGGACTCGGTAACGTTCGGTAGCGCGCGCGCGCGCACGGTACTCGTACGTCAATATGCCTTCGAAAACAACGTAGGTGGGTAACCGGGAGAGTCGGACGTGACGATTTGGAGATTCGAAGACTTAACGGCAAAGACCCCAAGTACATACATATACACATACACGCGCGCGCGCGCGCGGAACGTATGAAACTAAATAAATACATTTACGCGCGCCTGTATGTACGATATAATCCCGCGAAACTATACACGGGATACGATTAATTTTTTTTTTTTTTTTTTTTTTCGTAATTTATGTGTGTTCACTTAGCTCGTCGCTTTTATACGTGACTTCGGTTTTCGAGACGGAACGTGTGTGCACGCCGTTACGTTCGTCGAATCGCGTTATGACGGTCTAACAAATCCGATTAGCGCGAACAACGTTGTCACTGTCAATTCTCAAGGCGGAAACGATTAGACGACGGACGCGCGCTATTATAATAAGGACATAATCGCGTCATCGAAACGAAACGGACAGTGGTGTCGCTCTGTTTGTGGACGAATCCGACGAATTCGCGTAACATACGTGCTTAATAGTACGCGCGAATGTGACGCGGTGTGTTCGTGAACCTCGGGATCGAGGACACGTGATCGTGTATACGACGACGGCGACGTTTAAAATTCGCGCCGAACGATCAATAACCGGTGCACGGTTTTCGGTCGTCGGCGAGGAAAAACGTTATACGGACTAATTAAAATACCACCGATATATCCCGGTGGACGAGACGTGTTTATCGGATGCGCGCGTTCTCTTCCCTCGCCAAGCGAACTCCCATAAAACGGGGAAAAAAAAACACCGAACGGCCGTGTACCGTCCCGATACCGTCGTTGTCGCAGCTTCACGGTACTATAAAAACATAAAACACGGCGCAATATTATCGCGCGAACGGGATTAGTTTTCAACAGCTGCGTCCGCGGTTTATTAATTTTATAACTCGTCTCGAACGTTCCCTTTTTTTTTCCCCCCCCCCGACAATAACTTTATTCCTAGTTACACGAGATCGATAAAAAAGAACAAAACCGACGACGACAACGTACGCGATATAACGTTTTAATATATTCCGGGCCCGCGGAAAAAATATAATAACGAAAGTAATAAAAAATACCGATAAAATTTAACGCCGAATATTATCGCGATAAAATAACGAAACTTCGGGGAAGAGATTCGAGAAATTTCTCATTAGTCGGCCGTTCCCGTATTGGTTGTGGAACTCGCGCTATACGCGCCGGCCCGAGATATTCTCGAGAATACGAGCGTTTCTTCCGGCCAACGTCCGTCGAGACGGTTTCGTTTTTCGCCATTCTCGTTCGGTTACGGGCACGGAACTCCGTTTGCGCGTAATAATCGCGTGGCCCGTACTCGATAGCCGCCCGTCTACGAGGGACCGTCTTTAAGTACCGTAATTTACGGAGACGAGCAATTAAAAACGCGTTATTCATACGAGTCACGCGTTCCCAGTAAACGCCGTTACCGGATACACGCGACTGTCGGCGCGTATAATAATATACGAAATTTACGGGAGGCGCGCGCGAGCAATAGGGGACGGGCTGGGTACGTCGCTATCGGATCTCAAATAGCCTAACGAATTCGATTTCGCGCGTCAACGTCGCGGAACTCGTGCACCGCGATTACCGTCACCGAAAGTTGTCACGTTGTTGTGCCCGGGCGGCGCATAATACGTAATTTACGCGATGTACGAACGACGTCTCGTTGACGGTTTCGAACGTATATCGTTTAACAGGACTCGGTCGCTAGGCGTTCGGAATAGTTTTTCGTAATTTCCCGAAAACGTTATTCACGCGTACAGTGGTGGTGGAGTGACGACGCGAAGATGCCGAAGTGGCCATTTGAATCGCTTCGAGTAATGGACGCTCTACGCGCACATTGGCCGTGTTGGTCGCGAATTTATTTTATCGTCGCTTTCCTCCGTCGTTTAGATTATTCGAACCGAAACTTCGTTAGGTACACACGAAAATGTGTAGGAATAGTTCGCGGAAATTGTCGTTAGGATAGCGTATACGGTGAACACGTTCGCGACGATAATTAACACGCTCGGGGCGCGCGACATTGTCAGCCGCCGTCGGCTAATTTTACGTACAAAACGAAACGCGACGATAAAATGTCGTATTCGCGTATCGGAAGATATTCTGAGCACGGTGTAAACGCGCGGGCGTTCGTTCACGTTCGACGTGCCCGTTTATAAACCGACGGGACGATTTCCCGTAAACGCTTTTATCGTTCGATCGATTTATAATACCGTCGTCCGTGGCTGGAGAAACGGAACGAGACGTCGGGGTGGCCGCGATATGTCCGGATATCGGCGCGCGCTAAAGAAACGAAATAATAATCGGCAAGACGACGGGCGGTCGCGAATCGAAAAACGTCGCGTATTCGACATTATATCAACGACAACAACGAGTACGCTTGTACAACGATACGAGACCGTGGGCACCGCGACGGTAATCGATGGCGAACGAATAGAAAACCACGATCGACGGAGGGAATGAAATATAACGGGAAAAAAAGTGGCGACGAGCGGTGTAAAAATAGAGCGACCTGACGCGGTCAGTAATATTTTCGTACGAACGTTTTCCAATTATTATTTCGAGCGCGCACACACGCGTACATATATATTCACACAACGACGACGCGTTCATTATAGACACGTCGTGTTGGTCGGAAGTATGACCTTTCGACGAAACTACCTGTTCGGAACAGGTAGTCGATGGTACGGGAGAGGGGAGAGAAAGTTTTTTTTTTTTTCGGAACGGCGAACGTTAACGAGCGACGATTGTCGCCGGACACCACCACCACCACCACCAACAACCACCACGGGGCGGCACATTTATTACGTACGACGCGTGGACGTTCGTCGAATGCGCCCGGGACGGGACGGTTAGCAGATTGATGATGAACACCGCGGGGCCGGCGGCGGCGGCGGACGGCTATACATCATTCGACCGCGGCGACGATAAGAATTCGCATTTATCACGGTCGCGGGGACGGCGACACGGACCTACCGCCGGGACACCGTCGGCTCGTCGCGGCCGGTTCGACGGAGGACAACAGGTAAGTGTTCCGTTCGACGCCCTCTCGCGCCGTATATTATACGCGTATAACGGGCGGATAAATATTTATTTATCGACACGGTACGCGACAAACGCCGCCGCCGCGGGCGCGTATTTATTGTATTTACCCGGACAACGAGGAGGTGGTTTTTATACACAACGACGCCCGGTGTTCGTCGTCGCCGCGAATTGGCCTATTTCACTACTCGGCGTTTTTTTTCTCGCGTTCGATCTCTCATATTACCCCCGTCGTCGTCGTCGTCCGCCGTACCGCTAAGCGTTCGCGCGACCCTCCGGCGGATAGAAAGGGGAGGGGTGTTGTCCACGCGTCACGCGCGGTTTCGGCGATAAGCCGAATATTTCTTATTTCGTCCCGTTCGCCGTCGTTATGCGCCCTAGTAGCTATATACGTACCACTCCATAACGGGCTTACTTCGGTAACGTCCTAATTCGGGTAACGGTCGTAAATCAAACGCGGTGTTTTTTTTTTTTGGCGGCGATATAAAACGCGCGCGCGCAAATCCGCCGTGTTACGGGCGTTTAGTCTCGACAA
The DNA here is from genome assembly GCA_025469175.1 of Geopemphigus sp. TES_GeoC_2020. Lineage (NCBI taxonomy): Eukaryota > Metazoa > Arthropoda > Insecta > Hemiptera > Aphididae > Geopemphigus > Geopemphigus sp. TES_GeoC_2020. The sequence continues at coordinate 29,541 of JAIPRN010000256.1, read as the reverse complement.
TTCGGTTATCGGCCACCGAACGACGCAAAACGGTTTTGTTTAACCACCGTGACCAACCGGCGTTACCGAAAAAAGTACATTACTCCCCTCTCTCCCTATATATATATATATATATATATTCCGTCCACCGCCTTTTTGGGTTCGCGTTTACGGAGCTAAATACGATATATCGTCGGCGTTCCGTTTTTCAATAAACGACACGCGTTCTCCCGGGGCGAAATGCGCCCGAGCCATTTGTTTCCTTTATTTTTTTTCTACGGCAACGCGTCCCGTCGAAAACGTAACGAACAACGGACGGGATTTATATATAACCTACTCGCCGACGTTTTCTACGTCCCTTTTTCCGTTTATAATAAACGTTTCCGTTCCCTTTAAAAACCGACTTCGCGACGAGCGGAGTTTATACCGCGCCGGCGGTCGTCTCCGATGGGCCGCGGTAGTTCGCGTAATATTCGATCCGAACGTAATATAATGGGATTGTAATCGGGCGCGGTTTACGACGTATAAAACGCGCGCGCGCGTTAAATGTCGAACAACGACGACGCGGTCTCGATCGAGGAAACGAAACGCGTATTACTTTTAATACTAATCCGTTTCCGAATAAACCGTGATCAATTTCGTTCTTATTGGCTTTCGTACCGAGAACGGAATACAATCAACGGCCGTCGGCTTTTACCGTTCGTTGACCCCGATTAAAGTTCGATTATTCCTTTTTTTTTTTGTGGTATAACGACGGCGGCGGAGTATTTTACGATTTGTTTTTACGAAACGTTTCGCCTCGATACGTATTCCATTTCGTAACGCGTTTTCCGTATAAACGTACGAAATGGCGAATTATGGATTTCGATTACCATAAATATTCGTACAGCGACGGCCGTATAATAGATAGTATTTAACTATTCATGTGCTAAACCAAATGATGTACAGTAATAGTTCCTATAAATTGGGTGTAATTAACGTAAGCGTCATACGTCGTCGGGCGCTATCTGATAGGTTTAAAAAGGAGAGAACCGGCTTAATTAATTATCCGTCGGTGCGTGTATACACAATTGGCGTGCACCGATACCGCGGTTTCGGATTAGAGTAACCGTTTTAGGCGAACTCGCGGAGAATCCAACACGGGGACGCGAAAATGTAATCGACGGTAACGCTACTCGCGTTCCCTTGATGATATCCGTGGATGGGACCAAACTTCTCCAACGAGTTTTCTGTTTTATTTTTCCGTACTAGACCACTAGCGGCGATTTCCGTAACCCAAACGAACGTTTCGAAGCTATCGTTCTCCTCCCTCCCACCGCCGGCCTTTTAAATTCGATCGGATATAACGCGAATTATTCTCGCGCGAAATACTACTACGGCCCCGGCGGCCGAACTATTTCACGCTATTTATAACGACGCGCCGACTATTTACAATCGAATGGCCCTCGGAATTCGCGCGCGCGCGTATATATATATATATATATATATATATAAAGTACACCCTTGTTTATTATATTTACTCCGGCCAACTTTTCCGGCGGTCGCGGTATTTTTACAACATTTTCCCGCGAGTTCCGACGCAACTTCTTCGAAAGTTGTTCGCCCGGTACGTACCTGTAAACAAAAACAAAAAAAGGCGACTCTTAAATATTTGATAAACTTAACGAACGGTTACGAAAAATGTCCGAAATTCGTCCACCGGATTCGACGGAATAATAATAATTCCGGCCGTTTACGAATAACACGAACGCATAAGGGCCGACTACGAGACCTGCCGTTAATTACACACGGTCGTACGTCGTGTACGTATATATTGTTATTTTCCAGTCGCGTACAACCGAACGGGTTATGTCCGCGTCGTGGGTGTACGTTAATAGACGTGTAGAGACGACCACTTAGCGGGAGGAAGAATCGACGTTTTGGCGAAAGAAATTTGACTGGAGACGGTCGACTCGTAACGAAAGGCGAAGAAACGTTTCCGAATTAGAACGTCGCGGGCGTAAAAAACAGTTTATACCTGTACACGGCGGCGTAGTATATACACTGTGGCCGCGTAAGTGTTGTGTGTCAACAACCGAGAAGAAATAAAAAAAGTAAACGTACGTATGAAAATACTTTTACGGCCTGTTTCTCTTATACACACACATCGAAGTGAGTGTACATACAGGTTGTTTAAATACGCTTCGACTCGCGGCGGAAATAACAACAGCGGACGTAAACACACGTAGGATGTCGCGGCCACTATTAGGCACGCGCGGTACGCCCAAAATTAAAACGAAACGTACGCACACGGTTTTTTTATTAAAAAATACTACGAGCGCGTATCTTCCCCGTTCACGCGACGATTCGAAAATAACCCGACGACGAAACTAGGAAATCGACGATCGATTGACGGCGCGCGAGTCGTTCTACCAGTCGCCGTCGTTTTACCCGCGAACGGGATTAACGTTCCACTGATAGGTGGCCGAAGGGTGTTGGAGACGTACGCGCTTGCAAGCGAACGTCCGCAGACGTCGTTCGTTCGGTCCCGTCACGGTTCCGAGGGCGCCCTTTCCCCCGCCCCCTGATATGTATATAGGCTCCCGTCCGGCAAACTTTGCCGACGAGATTGACGGGAAATCCGTTCGGCGATATATCGGCCGAAATCCCTTCACGTTCTCTCGACACGGACTGGAGGACGCGCGCCGAAAACAATCCTTCGTTATCGTATTAAATAAGAACCGTTATCGTCGTAACCAACCGGCGTTTTTAATCGTACCAAACGGTCATTTATCATCACCGCCGTTGGACGATAACGCGAACGGAGCGCGTTTCGATTCGTCTACCGAAAACGTACTCGTGGTACGCCGTCGGTAGCGGCGAATCGTAGCCGAAAATTTCGTCGTCGTGACGAAATCGATTTGTCGCGCGATAACGCGAAACGTAAACTATAAACCGCGAAAAAATGGACCACGTTTTACGACCGTTTCGCGTATCCTATTACGACGAGCGGAACCAAATCGAAAACCGAACGCTCCTGTGGTCGGTGGAAACGACAAACGGAGAAAAAACTAACGAACGTCCCGTCGTCGGCCTTTCGAGCGCAATCGTTCGACCGGAAGGGACAAAAAAATGATCTTTTAGAAGTCACGGAAAAAACTTTATATATATATAAAGAACGCCTGTCGCGCCGGGGATATTTATATATAGAACAACGGCCGGTCTCGGTATTTTATTAAAAAAAAAAAAATGTCCGCACGAGTCTCGTCGGATTTTTCTCACGCGCGCTCTTATATATATATATATATATTAACCGCAATCGCGTAGAAAACCGACGACTTCCTTTTCGAACCATCCGGTTGTCATTTACGCGTTCGTTAGCTGCCGTATTGTTTCCCGAAATCGAAGACGCTCCCGTCAGTCAATAACGGCGACGGGACGCTCTCGGAATTCGGTATTTTAACGTAACCGGCGGTCCGTCGTTCGCGAGATATTTCCCCTGAAAACGTTAAACCGATAACGACGACGGCGCGATATTTATATTTGGAATAACCCTTTCGGAATTACGGCGATGTACTAGAGGGGTGGTTAGGTAACACGCGGTGAAACCGACGTCGGCGGAATCGTACAACACGATCGTTTCGGACGCGGCCGATATAAAACGAAAACGATCGCGCGAAAACACGCCGGGCGTTTATTTTCGGACGCCGTTACCGTACGTAAACGGTGAATGTTTGGTACGGTTTCAGGCCGGACAACATATTCGACCGGTTTTAAGCGAACGAAATAATTCGTCCTTATTTCGGTTCGCGACGTCATATAATCGAAATCGGTTGTAATCGACGTTTCGTACCGGCGTAACACTGTGTCTACAATGGGTAAAATAGCGGCCCAAATGTTCGACGACAAGTACGAAAAACATTGGCCCGGGGGCAGATAACAAACACGTCGCGTACGCCACGAAACTGTCGAACTTACGCGGCGCCCCGTTCGACGTACGCGTTGAGGTTACCGCGAATACGGTTACTTAGGTCAACAATCGTTACGGACGACGACCTAAAACGCACCTGGGCGCGTAATAATTAATACGATTTATCGAATCAAACATTAATCGAGTACACCGCCGTGTACCCGATCAATTAGCGCGTGTTAATAATATACGTACGTAGTGTATATATATATATATATATGGCGGAGCGCGTGTGATTATAATGTTAAACCTTCACGCCCGATGGTGGGATAGTGACGGTGGGGTAACGAGAAAGGCGTGTAGGGTACGTCGTGGTTCGGTTTTGTAAACGTGGGGGTAGAACGACGACGGGTAGTAATTAACGATATTATCGAGTTTAGTACGGCGCGTGTTAATAATAGATTAGAGACGGAATGTGTCGATAGCGTCGCGGGCGCGCGCGTCTTTCGCGGATATTATCGCCCGTATGATATCGGACCGGTGGGGGGGGTGGGGGGGTAAACGCCGCCGAGGCTTCGACGCAAGGCACATTATTAGGGGAAGGGACGGTCGGCTGTTCTCCGCGTGCCCCCCACCAGGAACGTATATCGCGTACGGTGTCCGGGTCGCGATCAATTATTAACGGCCATCGTCTTTGCTCTCTCCCCGGACACTAATCCGACGTACATTAACGGCCTGTTCGCGTCGCCCACCCATCGTGTGTACACGCGTTTGTACACACACACGAGACGAACAGCGGTAATTAGAAAAAATCCGGCGGGTTCGATTTATCAGAGCGACGACGGATTCGAATCGGGCGTGTATGTCGGTCCTGTACCGTTTTCATTATAAAAACGCACCGGCGCTCGCGCGTCCGCATAATAATCGGTCGAACCCAACCACCGGCGAGCCCCAAACGAGTACCGTCGTGATTGGTTGACACGTCGTAGTGGTTACGAAGACAGTCGTCGTCATAGATCCCGCGCGCGCGGCGGACACGGTCCGATTTTGGTCCGGCGCGTTCTTACGCCGAAAACGGTATATGGGGCAGGGCACCGGCAGGGGAGGGCAAACACGTCGGAAAATTGTCGGTTGCCCCAGCCGGAACTGGTAGCCGCGGTAGGATGGCGATTACGACGGCCCGAACGAATTGGCGATGATCGTTTAAAAAAAAAAAATGAACGCTTCGTAGGAACCAGCGAATGGTGCCCGGTGACAGGGCGGTCCCGTGTGGCTGCCGTCGTCCGTTACGTTTAACTAGCCTCGCGCGAGTGGAACGGAATAGGGACGGAGACACGGCGCCGCTTTTTCCTCGACAAAAATAATACGCAACGTACGACGATACTTCGTCACCGATTTAACCGGCTTAGCCCAGCCGGTAGTTCCGCGACCGAGTTGTCTGTACCGGCGGCCAAGAGCAAACTCTGCCTTCCTTCACCGTCGTCACCGAATGGGTCAGCCTAAGCCCCGGCGGACGACGTCGCGATGAACCGTAACGCGTCGTATCTCGACCGTGTCGCTTTATTCCGCCAAATCCCCTGGCCGGTTGGATAATCGCCGAATTCGCCAACTCGGTGGCGAATGTGTCGGGCGTTCGACGGGTGTGTTTACTCGCGCACGTCCCCCCCCCCGTGTATATACCAATATAAACACGATTTCGAACGTATACGCAATATCCGATTATCTGTCGTTTCGGCGCGGGGGGGAAAAGCACGCGGACAAACAACGCGGCGAAATTACGCCTCAGAACAGAAAAGTACGAACAGAGAAAAGCGCGTTGGATTATTCCGACGTTTTACCGCGCGTTTTTACGCCACACGTAAAACGTAACGGAGAATGGGCCCGTTTACCGTTTAATGCCGAAATAGTTTCCCGCTACCCGGGCGATCGACCATCGGATACGTTCGTCTACGGAATACCGTATTGACGCGACGCCGTTTTCCTCCATTTTAGATTACGGACGAAACGAACAACATGAATACAAACGGGACCGAACGATGGACCGCGTCATTTATTGGAACACCGAACTAGCGTAACGGCCGAACCAGTTCGTGTACCGACCGTTTTACGTTGACGACGGCGTGTCTTCGTCCCGGGAAAGTCCGACAAACGCGACGGTAACACACTGACGGTGTTTCACGGTCGCGGTTAGCCGGTACGCGAGGTAACGAGTGGCTAGACTCGTTAAAAATACGGAACCGAACGGACTTCGAAAAATCGCCAGAAAACATCGGCGATTAATATTTGTAGAACGCGATTGGGACGGGGCGGGGGGGACGCAAAACCAACGGCGCTCCGGGCGACGTAGCCGGCTTATTTAAATCCCCGCGACGTCAGACGTCGTTAGGAGTCATTAGCCGTCGTGGAACGTCACTACTGCTGCGGCGGCGGTTATTTTCGCGATTTCCGAAAAGCACTTCGTTTTTTTTTCCCCCCATTTAAACACGGCAAATAGTCGTCGTTGTGTACTCGAAAAAATCAATATCGAACCGTCGGTGACGGCGATACGTATAATCGGGAGAATAAAGCGGCCGGCGGGGTTGTGTCATTTTTCGTAACGAAAAGTAACCGTCGATTACCGGGCACGGCAGTAAACGAAACAACGGTCGGCAATCGGCTGACGAAATACAACGCGACAATCGTTCGAGATTATTCGAAAACGTTGCCCGCTGAAATGTTCTCGTCGTTCGATCGTAAATCGTACGCGGGACCATTTTCGTCGCGCAGCCGGGCAACAATTTGGCGAATTCTAAACCGGCAATGGGTGCAACTTTCGCCGTACTGTTTTCGCGTTTCGCTGACACGGCTGTGGTGTCCCGTCGCCCGAGCGTTTTTTCGTTTCCAGCCGGGACACGATATCGTTTTTTTTTTTACGCGCGCGCAATTCGTCCGCGGAACGTTTTTCGCGGTTTTCCGTTCAATACGGCCAACCGTCCGCGGAAATTATAAACGTGCCCCGACGTGACACACGGTCGTGGACCAATATTGGTCGCGCTATTGAACCGAAATCGAACGTTGTCGTAAGCGACTCGGGCGCGCGTGGTCAAGTAGTAAGTTAATTATTTGGTCAAGTAGTAAGTTAATTATTTGGTCAAGTAGTAAGTTAATTATTTGATTCCGATCTCGTTTTCGGCTACAGGACGACGACGGTTCGTTACAACGGTACAACGTGACCTCGGATACGTGACTTTGTAGACGGCGCCGCCGTAACCTGGCCCGTCTCGAGAGTGGCTGCTATATGTAACGCAATAGGTCTTTGGCGAACACGAGCTTTGTACGCACTTTTACGCGTCGGCCGAACGATCTGGTCGAATTTACGGGCGACGGCGCCCAATAACTTCGGGCGTTGGAATTTTGTTTTCCGCCGACACGAATAGGTCTAACGGGTGCGGGAGAGAAGGAATTTCCGTATGCCAGGGAACACACGCGCGCGTCCGGCCGATTTGTGTAAAAATCGGGTAAATCGAAAAAAAGTCGATACAGGCGTACGTAATAAACGACGAGCGTATTCCGTGGACGCGACGAGAAGAAATGTAGAAGAGCCGCGATAAAATTGCCAACGAGTCGAAGGTCCGTTGTGCGCGCGTGCGCGAGTATACGAAAACAAAAACGAGGGAGGGGAGAGAGAGAGTAAAAAACGTATTGTACGTTTCGCGTATCAGAAGCAGACCGATGATTAATAACATACAGCGCACGCTGCCGTTCCCGACAGTGTCGTGTATAATATACCGTTTGTGTCGGACTATTGAAAAACACGAACGCACGATATTCGTCGGGAGGTGTCGCACGGGGGGGTATCCGCTAGACTCGCGGTCGCCATAATTCATATTCGTCCCGTCCGAACGGGGCGCGTCATGTCCGTCGGTACGCGCGTAATGAATGCGAGCCCCTTGTCGGGCCGCATTGTCCCTGTAGCACGCACACACACACCACTCACTGGCCCGGTTGTGTTCACGTTCGTACGGAGGAACGGAAAAACCGGCGAAACCGTGAAACGCGAAAAGGGTCGCGGTTTTTTGCTACGGAAAAATACGATTTTTCGATAACGGTTCTCCGTCGAAGGCCACGACAATAGCCGACGAATTGTAAAAACGGCCGCCGTATTACCCACGGATCCCGCCAATAACGTGCCGCCGCCGTGTTTCGGAGTCCACACGACCCTGCCGATGCCGCGCGCGTCGTCCTTACGTAAGGGACGCCCGCGCCTTTTGGCCGGCCCACGGGATCGCGGCCCCCCCACGCCTCTACGGCCACAGGTAGGACGACGACGAGACAACCGGAACGGTTCGGCGAGCGTGATTTTTCTTTTTATCCGCCGCGAAACGAGGCAATTACGCGACTCGAACGAACGTGTCGCGTTTTTCACGTTTTCGTTCATCATCCATACGTACATTAAAAAACACGCGCCTTCGAGGCGACAAACGTCCCGCGTAATAGGAAACAACGACAATCGGGTGTTTATTGTCGGCGAATATATCGGTACACCGTCGATGCTAAACCTAAACGGAAACGAAAACAGTTTCGCGAACGGTTTTGAAACGAACGTGCGCGGGGACAGGAACATTCGTTCTAGACGATAATAATAATAGTCGCGTCGTCCGCCGGCGGTAAACCGGACGAATAATCGTCGTTTCGTTTCAAACTAACCGATGGTTGGTCGTAAAATATTCCCACGGCCGTCGATATAATTCGATCGCGTCGGGAATAGCGACCGACGTCCGTCTACGTAATTTGGAGGAGCCTAAGTCGTTTCCTGTCGACTCTTTCGGCCAGCCAGCCCCGACCGCCGTCGTCGGTCCGGTTCACTCCCCGATCGCTTTACCGAAACCGTCGTTATTATTTTCGTTTTCTAACGCGGTTTTTTTTTTTTTTTTAACTCGTGATTAATGTGGCGTTATTGTTCGGCGCGTACTCTACCGTCGACGTTCAATCGTGCGTGAAAACGACGCAACGGCCGCTACTTTTCGCGAACCTATCGCGGCACCCGAGCACGACGCGTAACGCGATTTCGTTTTCCATCCGTCGCAATAAGCAACGTAACTGGCCGGGGGGAATGGAAAACGCAAAAAGCACGCGAACCCTACGGACACGGGTTTCCGATTAATCGCGGCCTATTCGCTACGATATTTGCAGGTGGTAACCAGAGCTCGTCGCAATACCGGGAACATTCGTTTCGTACGGCCGGTGTGTATTTGAAAATGGTCGACGAATCGTTGAAAATACGAGACGTACATGTTAAATTCGCCACGGGAACCCGTCGAATTAACGGCGAGCGGTTTATTTTATCGATTAATCGTTTTACCGATGTCTGTTTTGGCGAAATCGGGCCCGCTTCAAATTAGAAGACCGATTTATTTTTATATATATATATATCGTCGGACAGCGAAACTCGAATAAACAACGACATTGTATATTTCGGCCCGTCTTAAGTATCGAGAATAACGATTTGTAAATCCGTCGTTGTTGTTGTTGTTCTTTTTCCTCCGAACGGTTATACAGTGAAACTTTCCGTCGGAAACAGTCTGGTCGAAAATGCGCGCGAAACGTTCGGCGATCCATTCGTTCGTAATAGAAAGTTGTCGAACCAAAAATAAAAGTTTTTCGACGCGTTAAAAACACGAGCGCGCGGGGTTGCCGAGCAGGCGGGAAGAGCCGGCGCGTTCGGATTTTAAACGGAGAGACGGCCGCCGACGAGTCGTAAAACATTTTCGCTTGTCCGTACGAATTGGCGAATCCATGATATCCGTTCGCGAAAACGGTCCGAGACACACGCGTACACGGCGTCCCGCGGCGTATTGTAATATAGCCCCCCGTCGGTCCCGTTCGCCGGTTACGTGTGGTCGGACAATCGAACCGGCCAATCGGATCCGTCGGTCGTTAGTAGTAAACGAGTCCGACATATATCGCGCGCGTTGGCGCGTAACGCTCTCGACGGTTATTAAAAAAAAAAAAAAACGCGCCGACAACGATGTCCGTTTGTCCCGTTTAGTTCGCGTTAGTTGGACGCCCGCGATACACACACGTCGCGTCTCCGACGGCGAAAAGACTCACGCGTTCGTACGTGTATATATATATATATATATGTTACGGCAAGTATGATTGAATGGAAGTTAATAATTACCGGATACTATTAATACAACCCGAACAGTTAGGTAAAAGCAGTGTTGAAGAGCGCGAATTTCAAAAGTTGATAGAGCTAAGGCCGATAGCCGAAATATTATCGCCATTATTATTTCTGTTAAAGGCTATATAAGAAGCTAGGCACAAAGCGTGGTATTTTAAACCAACTGTATGCAAGAAACGAATTCACCACCGGCCAGGAAACATTTATTTCGGTCAATAAAGCGCCTGATACGGAGATATGTCTCAGGAAATGCGCTCGTAAAGATTCGAATTTGGGCGGTCCAGGATTCCGTCACGGCAATTGTAGTTCCGAACGCAATTCAAAACGCCGCAAATGTAAAAAATCGAGCGTTCTTTGTAATTCAAAGTGGCCACCTGTCCTGCCAAAAACAAATAACTAGTCTAGTAGCTTAAATGCGTGTGTAACGTTTTTACTTATTACATGTCTAGTTACGTTTTTTGATCGATAAATTCTGTTTAAGCGTTTCACTTTATTACCGAATTTCATTTTCCACGTTTGATACATATTAAAAAAAAAAACCGATAGTGAAGCCCAAAACGCGTTTTTATCACATAAACCGGAATCGTTAGGAAATTATTAATAATAGCCGGTAATCGCGAAGGCATTATTAAATGACATTGACCAATTGCTACGGTTACTGTATTAATATTTACCGGTAACACAGACCGGACTTGTCGCGTCGACCGGAACATATATACGAACGTTAATAGCGCTCGTTCCGATTTGTTTGTCCACGAGACACGGACGCGCGTACAAACGTCGCGGTTGTTCGGGCCTCCTTTCGCCGCCGTCTCACGCCGGCCGTTCGAACGTCTCACGTACAATACAATCTGGCGGACTTGGGCGCGCGCGTAACGGTTTAAACGTTTTACGGGAACAACTACCCATCCCGCGTATAATATAGCCGACGTACAATTTTCGTTGGTCCGTTCGTCGTCGAAACGGGCCAGCGCGCCGTTAACGACCGCTAGTAACAAACCCGCGCCACGGCGGACACAGTCGGCACCCACCCCGTACCGGGCGCGTATTATAATAATACGGTTTTCCTTTCGCCTTAATTAACCCTAAAAAATAACCGGCGCGAATTAACCCTTTTGCGACGACGTAGTAAAAACCTGGCAAAAAAACGCCGCGAACCTTTCGCGCTAGGTCGCCTAACGCGGATCGTAAAAATAATTACGTACTAAACGGCCAACACCGACGGTGGCTGGGGGTGCGCGTGTATAATAATATTATTATATAAGCGCGTCGGCGGTTCGGCGACGTACACAATTACGCACACGTCCACGCCTCGAACGACGTGCAAGCTCCACGCGATAATAACGAATAATAATCCTATTCGATCCGGTAACGGTTTCATTTCTGGACTGCGCGTTTTACTCAACGGGACAGACGGTCGTTTTCAGAACGCGTATTATGGTCGCCGCGCGTTACGTGAAGCCAACGACCATCACGGGACACCAGAAGGACGGTCGTGTCTAGATGGTCGGCAAAGGGGTTACGTTACGATCCGTCGAAACACGAGAAACGCCGCGATCGTCCTAAAATTAAATCTGCGCGTCACAATCGTCGTCGGATCGTTAATTACGATTCGATTGACCGGCGCGCGCACACGATGGCGACTGCCTTACGTCACCCGACGAGAATGCCAACCGATCGTACGCTATTCGGGGCCCGCGAAAACGGGCGGCGTGCGGTGGTCTCGTTTAGGTCGCCGAAGAGCATCGTCGACGACAACGCGTTCGGTGTGTTTGTCTGATTTTGTCGAATAGGGCCGACAAATCGTCCAGGTCGTATCCGGACAGTTAGGGGGGGAGGAGGCCCGATGTTTCCCGTCGGACTGTACGACGACCGGGCAAACGCCAAGTTACCGTAAATCTAAACGTCAATTTCGGTTAGTCGTCTCCTGAACGGCGTTTCATTTACGATCGATCGGAAACGAATATTTAGTGACGAAAATCGACGACGGAACTTATTTCCACCGTCCGCGGCCGACGAACGCGTACGGGGACCGACGAAAGAAATCGACTCGGATAGGAGCGGAAATCACGACCATCTGTTTATTATAGCTTCGGCGATGAAAACGATTAATACGCGCGCGCGGTTATTGCGGCCCGGCACCGACGATGATCAAAACGAACGGACGCCTCGTACTAACCGTACGAGCGAACGTGCCGCGAAATGGCCGGACCGTGAATATTCGTTCCGAAAACTAGCCGGTATCGATTTTCGGCGCTGTTCCCGACGCGGATTGCGTTTGTATTCGCCGGCGAATCGCGCGAAGCTTTATGATCCTCGGCGCGAAACCGTCGGGCCGCGAAATCGGTTGTCCAATTAAGAATATCGCTTTCGTTTCCCGCCCGTCCGTTTATCCGATATTCGTTATCTGGCGTCTGAAAGGATTTCGCGGATCAAACGCGTTTTACGCGAGTCAAAAAACGCAAAGCGACACGATATATATATATATATATACGTACGTAAGCCGAACGCTCGGCTAACGATCGGCACCGACACAGTACGACTTGCCTCCCAATTATAACGAGCGAACGCAGGCGCCGTTTTATACGCGGGGACGACTTCGGTTACGTAGTAGGGAATCTCGCGAGTCCCGTGAAAGTCGCGTACTTTCGGCTACGAATCGCGCCATATCGGAAATTGTCGAACGTTGGGTACGAAAAGTTCGAAATAGCGCGCGCGCGCGTACAACTCGACGTATCGGCAAAACGGAAAAACGATTTCCTCGTCGCCGACGTTTTATTTATCGGGCGTGCCGAAAGACGTAACGGACTAAAAAAAGGAACGGTGTCGGACGCGATTTCTCGAGTGTTCCGCGCGGACCCGTTTCGTATCTCCCGTTTTGTAGCGCCGACGTCGTTGAGTACCGCGATCGAATCGTTTCCGGGCGCTTACCGACGATAATCGAAACACAATGTACGGCCACTCCGCCGTACGGACGTTTGTTTCCTCGCTGTACGTGAGTCGACCACGCGAACGTTTTCGCCGCGCCGACGGCGGTCTATTTCGCGTCGTTGCCCGTTTCGTTTTGCATTGGCCGCGTACGTTCGTCACAAAGTGTGGAACACGGTCGACCGACAGAACGCTACGCCAATCGTATTTTTCCGCAACCCCCCGCCCCACAAATACCGCGTCGTTTCCAATAGGGAAACGCCCGTTTTCGTAACGCTGCAAGAGACGTTTCGATCGTTCCGTTTAGATTTGCGTACACATTTCTAATAAACGTATTCGTTTCCCGCGCCCGAGTTTCTTAGAAGTAAAACCAATAGTTCGTTTTTACCGAACAACGCCAAAGACTTTTCCGCCGACCGCCCGTATATATTTTTTATGCTTACGTACGTCTCTCTCTTGCACAACACACACACACACACACGGACGTGTACCGCGTTGTCGGGTATTTTAGTTTTTTTTTTTAAAAGGTTTTTCATTGTCCGTAGTATCCGACAAGAGAGAACCAATCTTTCACCCGCCGCACGCGGAATTATTGAATTCCTTTATCGATCGTACAACCGCCGTTATTATTGTTTTTCGTGTTCACCCGGAGCGCGGCGACCCATCTTGACGACCCGATTTTCGCGCTACGGTCCGCGGGACCCGAAATACGGCCCGGTTCGCCGACATTCGGCCGACGGAGAGAGCGCGCGCGCGTGCGCTTATGATACTATACGGTCGTACGTGCGCGTGAAAAACGGGATCGACGTGTGGCAGAAGAATTCGACGGAGAAAAATATACGGACGTTTGCGATACACCCGCGAGGGTAACGTCGACGTACCGCTACTACCAATATGCGTGGTAAACGGCCGGAACGGTAAGGGGTGAGAGACACACGAATACACGAGTCGGGGTGGGATGGGCGGAGGGACGATCCACGCGTACCCGGACGAGATGCGCGAAAATCACGTACTCGACGAATTTTTCTCGTTCGCGGAATTCGCGGGCGCGTTAACGTACTTAATACGCCGCCGTAGTAAAAACGTCGTTTTTTAAATACCTCCGTCGGAATTCCCAAACCCCACCACCACCACCGCCGCCGCCACCGGCCCGGTTAATGGCGCGCCAGCCCGTTCGAAAATTTACCACCCAGCCAATTACGGTCGCCTATCGCGTTTATTTATACCAGAAATTACGAACAAACTTACCGAAAGCCGGGGGGGAAATAGTAATGACGATCGCCGTGTATTCGTGTCGCGACGGCGTTCTCTAGGCTACCGGTCGGTTCGATTATTCGATTCGCTACGGCGCGACAAAAACACACCGAATACCTCGCCGGGTTCGTTTGTTCACCGCCCATATACGTGTGAACCGGCCCGGCGAATAAATCTACCATCGTACTGCGGAAATAGGCTTGGGAATTATTATTATTATTATTATTCGTCGTCGTCGTTCCGATTAGCGGAGTAATAAGGATTTCGAACCGGTGTAGCGGCGAAATAAAAACGAATTAATCGCGACGGCGAACGGGCCTAAACCGACTACGAGATGCCCGCGAAACGAACGCCGTCGATGAGTAAAATCGTTAATAATCGACGACGATATAATCCGCGCTAAGAACGACGAATCCCCGGGCGAATTACTACTACGGGGGAGGGTGGCAAATGGGCTTACACGCGTTTTGCGTCGGAAATTTAGCGATATTTATTCTCGACGAAAAATCGTATAAAACGCGTTCGCTTCGTTATACTAAGGACGCGAAACGAATTCTCGTAAATTAAGAGTCGACGTATTCCCCACCCCAGCTGCATACACTGCACACCTCAGATATTCCTATCCGAGAGAGGGCGCCGAACATAAAGTCGCCACTGGCGTCGCCGCCGCCGCCCGATGATAATCTACGAGTTAGCCGGCGCTGACAAATGCGCGTAATAAAAATAATCGATAACGGTCGGAAACCGAAAAAAGTCGAGCCGCGAACGTAAATCGCGGACGACGAACGACAGACGTAGTAAGTAAGTAGTCGCTGCTACGTCGTTCGTACCGCCGCCATTATATAGCGGAGGGACGGCGTCCGAGGAGAGATCGTCGCGAACGCGCCACCATCCTTTCGCCGAAAAACTATTATTCGGCCGACGAGCGCTTTTTCGTTCTCGTCCGGCCGAAAGCCTCCATTATTCCCCACAGCGATTTTCTTCCGGTCGAGTCGGCGCACGTTTTTTCACACCATCGCCGTAAGACGCGTCGATTTTCGAATACCGTACGTCATAGTCCGGACGACTAAACGAATAATAATAACGACGACGATCGCGACAACGAAAATTGTCGCGAAATTACAGTGCGCGGGACACATTCTATTCGTAATATCGAAAATCGTTACCCTCGGCGGACCCGCCGTGTTCGCCGAAAGCGTACACGACTTGTTTACGGATCGAACGGGCGATTTAACGAGCCCCGTTCGTTTCGTATATAATAATAATAATAATAATAATCGTAAGCTCGACGGTAATCGTTCGGGATAATAAAACGGAAAAAACCCCGAGCGCCACGCTCGGTTTTCGGTCAAATTCTCGACTATATCGCGTGCTTTTTTATTCGGAAAGTCGGTCACGTTGTTTATCGTAAACAAAATAACAACGTCGTTCCCGCGCCGTTGTAAAATTGGCCGACCGGCTGTAATTGGTTACAACCAGAAAACTAAACACGGCACGTTCGTAATATATATACATAATCGCATATATATATATAATAAATAAGGTCAACGCTGAAAATATAAACTTGGTCCAAACTTCACCCTGTGTTAATAATAATGAGCGACGAAACAAAGTTATTACGTTATTTAATCCCTCGGAAAGAGACTTAACGATATTTTTATAACGCCGAATAGTTTTTACGCGCGAGTTTCGCGTTAATCATCGCGTAATTGCGTAATATTAATTTCGGTTTGTTGTTTTTTTTTTTTTTTACACAAACGAGAATCGCCGCGGCGTTCGGTACGCGCGTCACTCCGCGAACTATATATTTTACCGTTCGTATATCGAATGGCGTTCGAACGGCGAGACCGACGGAAACGCGACGATATAGTCGTCGAGAAAATTACACGAAACCCGTCGTCGACGAACGCGTACATTTTTTTAGTAAAATAACGCGTACGTGTTCAAACACGGTCGAAACGGAATTAAGGCGGAACAACAGTGGACTCAAATCGAAGACAAATCCGCCGATTAAACGTTAAGCGAATTACCCGACGTTACGGCGATCGCCACGACGGTGACGACGATACACGAAAATTTGGAAACAACCGCGGCAAGTACGCTCCCCCCTCCTCCCCGGTAGTTCGTTTAAAACCGAAATTACGCGACACGATAACTCCTTGACAGTGGGCAACACAACGCGTTACGATATAGTTCGTATCGCGAAAGAAAACGTCTACATTTTTTTTACGCGGCGCGTGTACTTCTAACGTTTAGGAACGTTTAAAACGTCCGACGTGGGTGTTCTACGCACTTTACACGCTTTATATATGTATATACCTATAACGGATACGGTTATTATTGTTAGACCTAACGGTATCGGATTTTATTTATTTTTTCCGTACAGTTTTCGAGCCACGGCGATATTTCGTAACGTAATTCGCGCGTAACGTTTACTTCGATAAAAAAAAGACCGCCCCGCCCCATTGGTTTCTATTGTAACGTTCGTAGTGTCCATTAACGTTCGGTAAATTCCGTCCCCGTTTGGGTAACACGACTCGCTCGAAACGACCCCCGTGTCAGGCCGACGTCGAAAAATACCCGTTTAGTTCGTTGCGCACGACGGTTCGCCGCGATTGATTTTCGAGAGTTTCGTTAATTGGGCCCCCGGAAAACTCCACGCGCTTCCGACCGCGGTCATGGCAAAATCGGTCGGCCATATATATATATATATATATATAAAACGTAGAACGATTTCGCTTAAAACTCTAGACGCGCTCAGTCGTTGTATGTTTTTCGGTTCGCGATATTATTTCGCTATCGGTTTTTGTTTTGTTATTTTTTTGTAACGCGAGAGCGTTCTATTCTAGACGCGGCCAATCGACGTGAAACGCGCGCCTCTGCCCGCCCGAAACGTTAAAAACGCTAAGAGCGCCATTGTCGCTGAATTTAATCGCGACCTCGTACGAAAACCGACCGCGCGGCGCCCGTACGGTTACGCGGCAATTACATTCGCGCGTTCGTCGGACTTTTCCGATTTCGAAACGAAAAAAAAATGTCCCAAGAACGAGACCGAACTACGGAACCCCCTCACGCCCACTCCCTATAACGAGAATCCACGCCGAACGCCGGAGTCGGTCCTCCGAATACGCGCCGACGTTTATTATTGTCGTAAAAATATCTCGATCGGCGTATTCTTATAGCGTGTGTGCGCGCGCGCGCGCCCGCGGAGTTATTGTTTCCCGTGTACGCCGACGATTCCGTCGCGAGCGTGTTTTTAACGGGTAAAAGTTTGGCGATAAAAACGCGCAAACGCGACACGACGTATTATTTATTACGTGTCCTCGTCCGGCCGTAACAATACGCCGTCGCCGTCGCCGAAACGTTTTGAAAATCGAATATAAATTTACGTATAATACATATTACACGTCGGGTCGTTCGACGCTCCGTAAAGCGCAATATTTCAAAAAATCTATTTTTAAAAACGATTTTCCGTAACTGTCTCGTTCGAGTTTATGGTTTACGGCAATATTATCGTTTCGATTTTTTCTACCCGTAAAACCGTACAAGTCGAGCGTATCGCGACGATAAGCGTATAATATTTTATATTAATAGGCGCGCCGACGGTTCGTGTTTGATTCGTTCAATAAATCCGATACCGTTCGGGACCGAGAGTTTGGTCTACTCCGGCCGACCGTTCGCGACTCTTCCGCGGCGGTTACCGCGGTTTCCACAAAACGTCCGCGATCGCGTTAACCGGACGTCACGTATTGGCCGAATACGAGTTACCGTCCGACACGACACGGCAACAGGTACAATCAGCTGGTACGCGGATTCCAAGTCGAACCGATACGCGCTCGTCCCGTTTCCTAACGATTCCGCCACCCGGACTTGAAAAAATACGGACCACCGTCGCGAGTCGGGTAAAAATTGACAACGGGGCCTCCGTACCGGAACACCGCCGAAACGTTCACGGCGATCGGCCGCAACGATCACGGCCGTAATTATCGGACGCGCGCAAACTGGCTACGCGAGTAGACGTTCGTATTTGTTTTTTCGTAAATCGCTCGAGTAGTATGAGACGGTAAAGAAATACGGTAGACTTTTTTTTTTGGATAGTAAGAACGACTTCTTAGGCGCGTTTTCGACGCGGCCATAATACGCCGATCGATCGAGTCGTTTAACGCGACTACAGGGAGGCGCTACGCCGAGGACCGCGTAATCTTCGAGAGCCCGTAATCTCCGGGGCGGATAAAAAATAAACGGTCGTCCGGTAAAAAAACCGTTTCCACGCGACGACCTGGGCCGCGCGCGCCCTCGCGAACGGCCATAACGACAATTTTTAAACATTTTCGCCGGGATTCCCCGCGGGCCTACTCCCGAACCCCGTCGTTATCCGCCGCCCGAAATAGATCCCGTCGTTCGTTTACCGTATTTCGAACGTGGAAACGTTCTCGGAATATATTCGTATATAGTTCTCATCGGTATTTCCTTTATCGACAACGCAACCTCGATTCCAAGTAGGTCTCGGCTGAAATCGGTTCGTAACCGGCGCCCGAACGTTCAGTTTGTTCGGAATTTCAGATTTAGACACACACGCGTCGCGTTCGTTCGTCCGCCGAAAAATCGCGACGCGGACCGTTTATCGGCGAGCCAAACGCCAACACCGTCGTCGGCGAATCGGACGGTGCGCGCGACGTCTCACAAAACGTAACACGACCGAATATGAAAAACCGTTTCGTATATTCGTTTCCGTTTCCGAAAACAATCGTCCGGACGTTCGCGACGGAAAGTTCGGACAATGACACTTGTCGTCCGCCGGTCACCACTCCGTGTAGCGTTCGCGTACACGACCGGCCAACCCCGTCGGGGACGTCAAGCGTTTAGCGAAATTACTACGGCGGCACGGCACGGGGGCGGTCGTTGAGCGCGTTTTAATAAAAGCGCGCCGTTCCGAATACATAATAAATGGCTAGTGACAGTTTGCGACACGGTTCGCGCGTCACGTTAATCCGCGTAAACCGTTTAGCAGGCGTAATCGAATAGCGCGAAAAATCAAAACGTCGGGCGCGAAACTATCGCGGAAACGAAAAATGGCGAAAAACACGCGTCACGAACGCGCGTTCTCCGTGCGTCCGTTTATTGATTTTCCCAGGGCGCGCGCGTCGGGAGCGAGACGCTACGACGGGCACGAACACCGCGTCGCCGACCGTTCTATGTCGCCGTTAAAGCCCGACCGTGCGCGCGCGATACCTGTGGATATTCAAAACGAAACGGTCTCCGGTCGTCGTTCCACGCGTGTGTCGGTGGTGAACGAAGTGCCCGCGAACGTACCGTAATAATTCGACACGTCCGTTTTAGCCTTTTCCGTCGTCGGACTCGTCGCGAAAACCGTACAACAACGGTGGTGGAGAGGAACACGCACAAGTCACTGACGCGTATTCCGAGAATAATAATGATCGTAATACAGATTTTCGAAAACGACTTATCGGCGGACCGCCGTCGACGGACAATATCGACCGCAACGAAACGCGGGCCCGGAAATACGAACGTGGAGAAGCGGAATATAGAAAAACGGTAGAATTGTACGATTACGGGACGCGGAACGTGTGACCAAGAAGAAGCTCTCGGTTTACGTAACCTAGCACCGAAATCGTATAGATACGATATTCGGTCGGTTCGAGCACTCGACCACTCTCTCGTTTCCGACGACGTTTTTCGAAATAAGCGTACGATATTGTCGACGACACGTTGAGCCGGCGGTTCGAGAAACGCGTTTTCGAATTTCTCCGCGCTTAAGTATGAAAACGCGACGCCCGTAATACACGTATATAACGGCGATCAATATATGCGTACAGTCCTACAACAAATGTGGAAATGCTTAATTTTTATGGGCAATAAAACGATTACAACGGCTATCGTGACGGTCGAATCGTTTGGTTAGTATTTAATCGACGTTACTAAATGACGTGTAAATCGATTTCTATGTCAAAAATTACCGACTAATTTGATTATATAAACGTGTGTGTGTGTAGAGTAGGGAGGAGTATTAACCAAAAGGAATGGCCAAATGTATGCAAATGGATTGGAACGTTCAGCGGTTCGCTTAATATTACGGACGTTTATTTCGGCGGAAAAAAGTTTCGAATATAATTTCGAATCCGGCTGTTCGGTTACGAACGAAATTCGGTTTTCCGACGTCCGTAGACTTTTGTAGTTTTCGATAAATTAAGTTCGATTGTATTTCGAACTTATTACGCTAAATCTCCATCTCGTTACGACTTGATTTACATTTTATAATGCACGAGCTTCTATCCGCGCGCAAATAAATATACCGCGGACGTTCTATTTAAACGTGCGCGTTATTCGAACGTTTTCCGTATTCGAGTATCGAGAAATCGGTAAACAATTAATAATTTTCTTAGGACGCGCCGCCAGAAACTCGGTGGTGGTTGTCTTCCGCGATATAGCGCGCGAGAATATTAAATCGTCGGCGAGTGGGCGGCGGCAGCGGCGACTAAAAGTTCATTTTCGGTCGATCGAGCGCGCATGCGGTGTTTATGATAATTAGATTTCAAGCACTTTGTTAGCGTCGGTGTGGAAACGGAGCCGGGGGCGAAGGGAACGGAATTCCCACAGCCGTTCCGTTTCATTATGCGTAAAGAAAGGAGGTGATCAGAATTGAATTTCGCGACTTGTTCTCGTATAGCTTTCCGGTATTACTTGCGCCGGTCCGAGGTCGTTGCGGATAACGGGACCGTATTCGGTTCGACGCGCCACAATATCACGCGTTTCCGTAACGTAATGACGGTATTTATAGAGCGTACACCGCTGTCCGCTGTAGCGTTCGCAATTTCGGAACGTTATTAATCGAGCCCTACGTACCGCCGCCGAATAAAAAATATTATCGACGAGAAAATAATTTTCGATAATACCAACGGTTCCATTTGGACGTGACACGAAAACTTGTACCCACACAGATCTCGATATAAAGTCCGTATTCAAAGCGATTTCATGTCAAACGCACGCCGTTTCGACGAACGCGTCGGTCTCGTGCGATAGTCAGATTTCGATTGGGTTTTTTCTCCTCGGCTTAAAATTAGAAGACTTTTTACGCGTTCGCTTCGATCGAACGTCGGCACAACGCCAAAACCGGACGTCTAAAAAGGAATACCGAAACGCCCGTCGGACGCTACGATTAATTGATATTGTTTACGTATTGCGCACGTCTCTTAAATCGTCGAACGCGTTCCGGGCTCCTAAAGACCACGGGAACTCGTCCGTGCCTGTAACGAATACGTCGGAAACGTTCCGTTTTCGTTTACGATTTAGGGAACTGTTGAGCAAATCGAAAAACGCGCCAAATAAATTAGCGAACCGGACACAAATTGCTACCGGTTTAACGAGTGTCAAAATCATCCGACCGCCGTATCGTTTCGATCGAATTTTCTTCAAATCGTTACCGTTTCGAGTTGTAATATCGTTTTGAAATTGTAAACGAACCATAGACGATCGAAAAAATATTCTCCGCGTGTTTTCGGACACGCCTTAAAAACAAACCGATAATTGATTGCCAAAAGTTTCGAGATATTCTATACGAACGTCTCTACCGTCCGTACGGGCAATATTAGCCCGATAATTATAATTCTTAACGACTTCGTGTTTTGACTAATAATGTTTACGAAAACGTTCTTGAATATACGTAACGCGATTTAATATCAATATGATCGTCGACAGTTTCGTTATTTCTCGAAAACAAAAAACGAAATATTATTTATTTCGGTCGGCGCGTCTAAAAACCGAACAATAACAATGACGACGACGACGACGACAACGACGATAAACGTGGAAAAAATTGTTAAATTGAAACGAATATATAAATATTTACGTACGAAGCCGATAGGAAAAAAGCCGCCGATACGATTGTTATTTTTCGGGTACGCTCTTTTATTCTAATAGCTTTTTCGGCGAATTCTTTACCTCGCGCGTTGCCTACGTTTAGATCGGCGATCGTTATTTGAAATTTAAAATACGTAACAGTCAAACGTTAAACGTTGCCGACGGGATTTCGCCATCCGTGGTACGCCCGGCCCACAAAGTAAATATTCAATCGTGCCTCCGCGTCGTTTAGTCTTTGTATACGGGTATACATTTTTCTCCAACACCAGGAGCACATCAAAGACTGAACGAATAATTTTTTTTCGTTTTCGTAAATTCGCGTTTACCTTGTACACATAGTCGGTTAGTATTTCGAACGTATACAAAATAACAAATTTGTTCCCATTATCTGTACCGGGAACCCCGAATTGTTTACGCGCGCTAAAATAGCGTATCATCGACAATACTTCGCGTACGCGTTTAAAGCGCGACGTACGCGTTAACAAAGTGTCGAAATAAAACCTACTACTCGACGAGTATTGCGTACGATTACCCTAATTGTGTTATGGGTTCTATTTTGAAAAAAACGAAAAACAATAATCGTCGTATTATTTACCGCGTTTGTTCGGCGTTCACGCGGTATTATTGGAAAAACGCTTCCATCGGATAAGCGTTACGTTTCAAAACGGCGCGACAATTGGAATTAACGTCAAACGCACTTCACGTTTTAGGAAAAAACGTCAGTGTACTCGTACGCGTAAATTACAAACGTCACGAGGTTTATTTTCATACATATTCTCTCGTTACGTAAACGGGTCGAAATAGCGAAAAAAACGCAATCGAATAATTTTTAAAAATATTTTCGGAAGTTTGTCCGATAGAAAGTTATTTATTCTTGTTTCGTTTTTACGTATTAATGAATTACTTTCGGACGACGTCGGCAATTGTTAAACCCGACAATCGTAATTTCAACATTTTTACCATTACCTCTCGTTTGTCTGTATCGATTACATTCGATTTTTAAATTGAGCTCGCCACGATTGTTCGTTCTTAAAATAAAATTTCCGTCGGAATTTACGTACCTCGACATTTTTTCGAACTCGACGAACAAAAAACGTTTACATTTAAGACACGCCGAACCGAACATGTCAAAATTGTCGGATATTATAAATTTACCTTCGGGGACGCTATATCGTAAATTTTCGAGCTCGATAGTCGCAAATTTTTTTCCAATTGAGAGGCTTGTCGAGTTCATGGCCGTCGTCTATCAATTATAAACGTAAAAACGTAACGGCGTATAAATGTATATACTTAACGCGACGTGTCGAGATAGTTGGAACGAAATTTATCGACGAGATAAAAGTCACGGCGCGACAAACGAACGCGTTAAATATCGTCGACTAACCTCATGGGCGCACCGTCGGTTCGGGACGTGGAACCGTTTCCACAATTCCGTGCGCGTTTCTATCTACCGCGGACGGTTCTTTTATTCGATATTATTTACGGGCGCGCGCGATATACACAGAGCGTGAAAAATACCGAACAGAAGAAAAACACGTCGCCGAATAATTCGAATAATATATTACGAGAATCGTATCGCCCCGCGCTTCCGCCGGACGGCACGGAAACGGAACGCGAGTTTACCTATCCACGCACGCGCCACCCGCCCCGCTTTTATTCCGCTTGAAATTGCCGGCGAACGACGGGAGAAACAATTTCTACCCCGCCACCAATCCAATATCGAGACCGTCACTTTGTATAACACACGTCCGATACGCGAACCGTCGATAGAATATATAGAATATATATGCGAAACGCGATTGCGAAAAAAGGCGACGCGAACGATTTAATGTCGTTAGGAGGAGACGGCGACGGAAAAGTAGAACACGTTCACGCGCTGACGGCGGCTCTCTTTTAAACAAGAAATTTTTAATACGAAAATTCGTACCGAATATTATATATATATACGCATGTGTGCGTGCGTGTGTATAATAAAATCCCCCGAGACGTACGACTTTTACTTAAACTTATTGAGAACTTATATATATATATATATAGCGTTATATTGAAATAACGAAGACATTTTGATGTACGTCGCCGGAGCCTCGTCTGTGACGATCAAACGTGACAAACGATAAACGCCACTTTTAACGTTGAAAATAATAAAATAGATTCGCGCGGACTGGTGCATAGACGACAGTGTGTGTACACGGGCGTCGTCGAACGGCGTAGTTTTTAGTAACGGACGTGTTAGTTTGTAGGTTGCATATCGGTGAACGGGGAAAGACGAAAACCGGGAAACACGGGGCCCGTCCAATTTCCGAAAACGAAGCTTTCGTCAGAACTTGGAGTGCTCGACGACCGGTTCTTCTTCGATTACCTTGGAACGTCCGTGTTACGAAAAAAAAAAAAACGATCCGACGACCTGCTTGCACATAACCACGAATGACTTGGCGAACCTTTGACGGCACCCAACCCCATCCTGTGGCAATCTAAAAATTGCGTACCGTACGCGCGACGCGTAATATTCAATAACATTTTTCCGTTCGAATAAATTCGTTATCCATTAGAAACGAAGTTAATACCGGGACGTACTACGCTCGGATCTATGTTTCGTTCGCGTTCGAGGATTATATCCGTTTTGGGAAAGGACGATTTATACGTACGCAATTTTCGTTCGATGTAGATAATAATCGAAATTGGCCGAAAATAAAATGGAAAAGGGCCCGGGGCGTTTTTTGTTATCCGAAACGACGCGTTGTTAATGTATTATAAACCTTTGGACGAATTTCATCTACAAATGGATTCGATATCGGATAGATGTACGCGACGAAACACGATTGACGACTGTACGTTGTCATTCAACGCTAGGCGTGTCGAACAATACGATCGTATAGTCGGCCGCGGGTGGACGATTGGAGCGAAAATTGCGCGTACGAGTTCGTGCCACCGGAGCGTAATAAGGCCGCGCAGAGGCGTAAATAGTGTACTTACGCGGTATACGGACGAGACGGAAAGAAAATACGCGACGAAAACCAAAATTCGTTCCGGGTTGTCGGCGACGGCCGCCACGCGCCAAAAAGGTTTCGTACAACTGTGTTCGCCGCGCTTTTCGCAATATCGCTCGTCGCTCGTTCGTCATTGTTAATCCTGTCGGCGCGCGAAAATCGTTTATAATTACGCGTCGACCGTATAATAACGTAAGCTGGATAATGGCGGGGTGAAGGGAGTACGTATACAAACGCCGGCGTTGGTTATTACGCGATTCGACCTGAGAGAAACGTACGTAAAATGTAGTTTTAAACAGTGGAATCGCGCTCCTCCGGAATTGTCGTTTCCAACCGTTTCCGACGTCCGACAATTATTTCGAACCTAGGCATCCGTGCGCGAATACCGTGTAGTATCACGGTGAATGGACGGGGGTGGATTGCCAAAATTAAACGTTCAAAATCCAAGTTGAGGGGTAACTAGACATAACGTAACGTTTGTGTTCGCCGCTGAATGAAGCGCGCGATTTCTATCGCCGTAGACGGGTAAATGGCAAACGAAAATACGTGCGACGTAAACCTCTCGGGTTTCTCATACGCGCGTCTCGCGGTGGACGTTCGAAACGGTTGAGCTCACGCCAACAATATTCCGGACAAACCCCGACAACGGTACGTTATTAATAGAGCTAAGGTGTTAACGACCATAAGAGCTCTAAAAAAAAAAAATCACCGGGCGCGAATACGCGTGACAAATACCAAAAGTACGCTCCGAATCGAAAAAACGCGAAATAATTTTTTTCTAACGTTATTCGTTATTTCGTAAAAAATATACGCCGAAAAAACTTGGATTCGACACGACAAATAACGAAGAACTAAAGAAAGTTGGTTAACGATATTTCCTTTTTTTATTCGTCGTTACTCAAATAACACCGTAGATTCGTATTATCGTTAATCGAATATTCTTCTTTACGTACTCTCCGAATCGATTCCGACGATACGATTTTGTTTTTGACGTTTTCGAACGTGAACAACTCGCGTCCGTTGTCGAATAATAAAAGTTCGTAAAACGAAACACCGCGGTGAACGCCGACGCACGGGTACCGGGTGCATATTGAAAAACGTGCACGATCGTCTGCCGTTAGTTCGTCTGGTCTTTTGAAGTTCCTTTTCTGTCGAAAATTTCGGCGACTTTCGATAGTATTTCGGTACCCGAGCTATTGTTTAAGACACGCGTCATTTTGTTATTAATAATTTCTCCGACGTTATTCGGCGTACATTTTCCATCAATTCTCGGCTTTACCGATTGTAATAAAATTATTATATTAAAATTGTAGCATAATCGGTTCGCAATAATCCGTTCATTTCGAAACGAGTTACTTTCATAGGCAAAAAGTTGAATTTCACGTAAATTACGTCGGGTTCTACATTCGACTTTTCGAATTTTTTTTTTTGCAACAAAAATTACGATTCGCCGATTTTATCCGGAAATAATAATAGACGAACGGCCGAACCCCAATTACGAAGTTAACCTAAATAAAAATCCGAGTTGTCGTCGTGGTACCATAAATATAAAGCGACGCCGTGTCGTTATTATGGAAAATATGCACGATAGTGTACGGTATATACGCCCATTACCCGGTAAACACGATAACGATATTCGAAAAAAGAGGGAGAAATAAGGTGTCGTTATTAGAAGTTTGTATCGTCTCGCGGGTTAGGGATATTATCTGATACGGGGCGACGCGGCTGATGGGTCTTTGTTCGGCAAGTTTTCTGATTGATGATTTCGGCCGTTCGGGTAGTAAGACGAGGTTTTTTCGCGGGCACTGCCGACGGTTTTCTCCGCCCGGCGTCGTTAATGCTTGTCGCACGCGCACGTTTATACCGAGTGTGTATTATTACGACGATTATGTTAAGACCGAGTAAAATACTACTTTGGAAATCACTCTCCGGGATAAGTGGAATACCGAGAGTTGCGGCGGGAA
Organism: Geopemphigus sp. TES_GeoC_2020; assembly: GCA_025469175.1. NCBI lineage: Eukaryota > Metazoa > Arthropoda > Insecta > Hemiptera > Aphididae > Geopemphigus > Geopemphigus sp. TES_GeoC_2020. The sequence goes on along the minus strand of JAIPRN010000256.1, from coordinate 2,499 downwards.
AACAACATGTATACGTATATAAAAAAAAAAAGCGAGACAGAGAATGAGTGGAATAGAGACGAGGTGGGGACGAAAGTTGGTTGGCCGTAAACTGGCGAGTGGTGGCAGCGATCGAGCGTCACGGAAAACTTTTCAAAGTATCGGGTGGGAAAAAAAACAAAATAAATTGCGAACCGAAGAAAATATAAATACGACACATAAAGATTATTCGACAAAGTTCCGTATCACTGCGGCGACGTACTAACGTATAGATATATACACACGTACTCGCGACCGTATCGATGTGAGTGTACGAGTGGGAGTCATTGTATGGAATCATATTGAAAGGAGAGAGAGAGAGAGAGAAAGACCAAAATAGACGAAAGAAATTATTCGGTTTGTACAGTCGGTGGTATAATAATAAGTCGTCCGACCGAAACGGACCGTTCGTTCTCTCGTTTTCGGCTGTTTAGCTGAGCGTGAAGTCAATTCCTTCTGTGACCCTACAATCCCCCCTACGTATAACACGATATATGTATGTACACCATCAGTACGTATCAGCTTCGAACTCCCGAATACGTACCGGACACCGTCCTACAGGTTGACGGGAATATTCCATTAATTATCGAGCGCCTCGACGGACACTGTTCGTGTTTTCTCGGACACACCCGGTACGCGCGCAATACCGATTCTATAATAAGCGTGCGAACGCGCGAAAAAAGATCAACGTGAATGCCTAAACGTTTCGTCGTCGTTATTAATTTTCGTCGATACGTTAATCGGTGGAAATCCGTCATTATTGTTGGTCGGCGCCACCTCTAGACAACAGGTCGAACAACGACGAACGACGGCTGAATCGAGAATATCGTTCCATTGGACACGGCGAAATAAACGGTAGATCGATTACTTTTACGGGATACGGGCGATTCGAGACGAGACGTATAAATATCCGACGAAACGTTTCCGCCGTGGGTTGCCGTGGGCCACTAGTTCGGACTGAACACGAGCGTTTAATTAGATACGTGAGATTACCTAACCGGCGCTAACGAGTAATAGCGCGAGTACCGGGAACGAAAAAACACGGTATTCGGATATTCGTCGGAAACAAGGAGTTCTATTTCGTTTTCCGTTTGGCGACGGGCGAAATTCGCCGATAATTTATGGATTTGGACGGAACGTTTTTTTGAAAACGTTCCGTCGACAACACCGTCGTCGTTGTCGACGGACGACGGTGATCGTCGTCAACAACCGGCGTATTCCGTTGTTCGCAATACGTCATACGGTCGACGGTGAACGTAATCGGGTCAAAGCGCCCGGGAATTACGCCCGCCCGTGTTTCGTCCGTTCGAACTCGGGGAATATCGTTCCGCAACGTACGTATCGATGACTACACGTGACCGATCGCCCGTCGCAATATAAATATACGCGCCGTATAATATTATTACAACTATCGTCCACCACGACGGTACACCTTCCGTGTATACCGTATATACGGAATGGTTGTTGGCGAGGATTCGGTTATCGTAGTAACCGCGCGAACGATTTATGTGTGACGAGATAACGTTACATACACACACACACACGTACATGTAACTACCGTAAAATATTATACGCGTTCGAACGGGAAATACGCGCTAAAATCGTCGCGGCGTTTGGCTTAAGCGTTTTAATTACCGATATTCTCCGACCGGATGACATTTCTGGCCGAACTAAAGCCCGGCGCACGCCACGATCGTTTTGCCGTTGGATCGCCTGCTGTCTGCTGTGACGGCTACCATGTTAACTCCGAAGACTAAAAATAGCGTCACCGCAGGTTTTGTCGGGCGAAAGCGCACCCTTTTCTACGCATGATTATCTGATAGATGTGAATAGATTCGTTACCAGTTCCGTGATAAAACGTGATGCCGATAACGTTGGTAAGGTATCAACGGTAACTATGTAACCATTCGAAAATCGAACCGGGTAACGCGCGACGTGTAACGCCAAAGAAACCAGAAGGGTGCAAAACTCGCACGGGACCAATCGGGAAATTAAGTAGGCGAAACAAACATGATGTACGCTGGGCTTAAATTCCGTACCTTACCCGAGTACTGCCGTCGTCGTCGTCGCCGCCCCCGCCGTCGCGTTAAGTGCGCGAAAGTGAGGCGATCGTACGAAACGGACGGCAATCGATAGCAGCGGGTACGCGCGCGGTTTGGTATTCCGGCGATGAGAACGACGGTCCACGTCGACGATCTTATTGGGTCGGTGTGACGACGCGCCGTTCGCGAACTCGTTGTGGCCGCGGATCGATGGCGGCGGTTAAACATAAACCGTTTTTTACTACAATCGCCGAACGCCAAAATGGACGGACGTCTCGGTCGGGTTAGACGCACCGCGATTGGAAATACGGGGCGCGATAAAACGACGTTTCGGCGATTGTAAAAATCGCGTCAACAAGTCGGCATAGCTTATGGCGTACAATTGTTGGGCGCGCGCGTCGCGTAATTTACCCGAACGAACGTCGACAATCGGCCTTAA
>JAIPRN010000255.1:0-102180 GCA_025469175.1 Geopemphigus sp. TES_GeoC_2020 | reverse complement strand
CACACACACACACACACACACACACACACACACACACACACACGCACACACACACACACACACACACACACACACACACACACACACACACACACACATATATACTTCACGTTATAGAACGGTACCGCGTAATGAAGTTCTCTTCGGCGGCCGAATTACCGCCGTTACCATAGTTACGACTACAGGCGCGTTGGTCGGGGATATACACCGCGATCGGCTGCCGCGAGCACGCCGTATACGCAAGCCCGTCGCCGGTGCGGTGCAGTGCGCGAGACCCGCGCGTATACGGCGCAAACCACCGGCGGCCAAATGGGTGGAGTCAGCGCGCGGGCCAATCACTGCAAACCGAGGTTTCTGTTATTGCCACCGCGCAGAGGCTCCGACAACGACGACGACGACGACGACGACCACCACCACCACCACCGACACCACCGTCACCCGCCGACTAGTGTTCTACCACAACCCTCCCGTCGGCCCTTACGACCCGCCGCCTCCGCAGCGTCCTCCTGTGATGCGACGACGGACGGAATCGTCTCCTCACCACCGACCGCCGGACGGGACGGCGCATCGCCGCCGACGCGATACGATCCCGTTCGCGATGGTCGCGCGCGGTCCGCGGGGATTTCGCGTACGCGTCCCGGCCACACCTCACCCCGCCCCTGAGGGATTGCGGTGCCTCGCGCGTGCGCCGTCGCGCCACGGTACGAATCGTGCACGGGTATGCCGCCGCGGCGGTAGTGAATACGTCGTAGTAATAAAAAATCCTGAGAAAACCGCGGACACGTTGCACGTATGTGGAAAAAAAACCCATAAACGGCCCGTCACGAACGCGTTTTACAATATGTCGAACGATATATAATTCAGGAAAACTCGCGATGTCGCGTGTCTCGGGAAGTTTCGAAAATTCGTTCGTTGTGGACGTGCGAGAGGAGGGAGCGCTCCGTTTTTGCGATACCGATATACGATCATGATATCACGTCCGTTACTAAGACAACGCCGATTGTCGGCTTCTTGTAAAAGTACTACGTTTTGTGAACGAAAATTATTTCTTCGCGATAGTTAATGGATATGTCATTAGGCGAAAATGAGTCAGAAAAACTTTACAGGTTTCACACTCGAATGGTTTTAAGTTTCTTTTTACGAAAATATTTTTATTTTACACGACATTTCGCGCTGCAAACATTTTCATAAATCTATATAGATTATGTATAAGAATTTAAATAAATTGATACCTACAATTATTGAAAAATTAATTTCGAATATAAAATTCGATAAATTTAGAATACACATACATACAAACACGTATATACATAAATAAGAAGAATTTATTGAATGAAATTTAGTAATTTCGGTAGATACGTAAAATCGATTTACTGGTCGAATTCTATAATTTTTAATTTTTCAAGTAAGGTATTTTTATTCGAAGCGTATTTTTAAATTATTTTCCGATATTTTACAGCGACATATCATTATATCGTCTAAACCTGTTCATATCATTCGTTACTAAATTGTATCAAAAGTCCGGTTTTCCACAAAATGTTACCACTAACGTCGTTGAAGACAATTATCGAAAAAAATGAAACGAACAATTACTACATTATCGTTCAAAGCTTAAGATTGTAAGGTGAAATCGCGCCTTTAAATTTATTTTCTAGTTCTCTCCAAATAGAACGACGGCCCGTTGTTCGGCGGTCCCTATAATCGCTATACTGTTCATTGCGTACTTTCGTTGGACGGACAAAATGTTTCCAAAGATTCTGTAAGCAATGCAACTTAGATAATTCTTCGACAACGATAAAGATTTCCTAAACGATTGTATCATTATATATATTGCGAATCAATATAAATATTAAATCATACAACCGGTATACCTGTAGTGTACGAGCTTTTAGACTGTTCTCTGGAAAATAAGTATAAAGGTTTAAATAAAATATAACGATCGAGACCGTAAAATAGGGCATTTTTCACTTTTAAGTATCTAGCGTTAATTTTAGTGATAATAACGAACTACCTAAAAACTTAGTTTTCGTCGCGGATGAGGGGATTTTCGGGGAATGTCCAGCGTGTATTACATAATTCTCTTATATATATATATGTATTAATTATGTAAATGTAGCGAGAAAAAAGCTGTTACACGCAGAAAGTAATTTGCGTTTCGTGTGAGTGTAGTTTTACGACGGCTAAATTTCGACTAAACTTCGCACTTAGAAACTTGTAAAATATTTTAAACAATATTATAAATGCGAGAAAAGTGTTAAATTCAGTAAGTACGACGCTCGAGACGAGTTCCGGCCATTATTTTATATAATATGGAATTATTAGCTTATTGCGCCGTTACGTGAAACGGCCGCGGTAGTATATAAGTATTTCAAATAAAATTTTACTAGTAATTCTTAAATATTTTTTTTTAAAAGTGCATTTGATACTACGGTATAAATTTAAATAACTTTTAAAAATATTTTATTCCACGAGCGAAATATTTCGTTTTTAAAAATATGTATTTTTTTAAAGCGTTTATTATATTACGTTGTTTGTAGAACACCTACCGACCTATAGATAAATAAAAGCTACAATCATACAAACATTACATTGAAAGTGTCACCCTTATAGTGTATGTATTTTTGGGGATATTTTTATTCGAACCATATCAATAACAATTGTTAATTAAATATACTCGTACGTTAAAAATATGTAATTTTATCGAAATTGACACTTCTGTTACGTGATGTCTATAGAAAAGCATAAAACTAAAATGCCAGTGTAAAATTTGTGGGAAGAGTCTCAAAATTGTTATTCTAATATAATGATACGCATAATATATATATATATATAAATACGAACGTATAATTAACAATATACGTTAATACCTATTCAATGTGCTTACTATACAATTAATACAATCACAATATAGATATTTTGGCTACTAAAGGGAGAAAAGCGTTAACAATTTTACATTTATAATAATAACCGTGTTTGGGGGTCACAATATGAAATGTACCGTATCGGTGGCATTTACAGGTATGCGACTGTTAGCTAAATCAGTCACACTTATTTACTACCTTAACGCCGTTTTTCGTATTATTATTCGAAACGAATTATCTATATAATATAATGTTTTACACGAGTTTACAGACCGCGCGACTTATACCGTTATTCGTTTAATAATTTTGTCGGACATATAAACAATAAAACAAAAATTTTTTTTAAAAATATGTACTAGGGCGAAAAATCCGCGCCAATCGACGCATTTACGGCATTGAAGTAGGCGTACCTTTATCGGTACGGTTATTCGTATTAAATCGTTCGTCTCCGGGGAAGAACAAATATTTTAATTTTTAAACCGCAATCGTTTAACGAACCAAATCCACGGAAATATTAAAAATCCGTCGATTGAATGCCGAAATAGCTTTTAATGTCCCAAAATGTATTTCAAGAACGTTAAGTATCTATTATAAGCGACTGAAGAAGTTTGTTATTAAGATTAAACGGAGTTTGATGAACGATTAAATTACATTAACCTCGCGACTATAGAGCCGTCCTTGTGTGGACCATATGTGTCGATATTAGCTGTAAAAGATCCGATCGAATAGGTTATAAAGGAGCAATTCGTCGAAAATCGTTTATTGATTCCCCTAGATGTTTCGCGTGACGTAAAAATCAAAACGAGCCGAAAAAAGCGCGCGTTGATCGAGGACGATTATTTTCGGACGCGAAAATTACCGCGTCGTTAACGGTAATTGAAAACAATTTGACCGGCGTACACTCGAAAATGTATTTCCGACTACACGGCCGATAATAACAACAATAATAATAATAATAATAATAATAGCGCGGCGTGTGCGAGCGGAGATGGTGTGACAGAACCGAACAAATAGCGAGGATATAGCCGCCTGCGCGGCCAGGCCACCCTAATAACCGGGACGCCGAGTGTCGGGGGACTTGCAGGGGGAGAGAAAAAAAATTTGTTCCATTGTCACTCGCGAAGACCCTTCTGTCTACGCGATATTAGCTTTATTGCTGCCCTCTTCTCTACTTCGGCCTATCTCTGTCCGCGCGCACGCACACACGCGCCTACATATCGCAATAATAATAATAATAATAATAATATCCAAGACGTCCACGCGCACACGCGCGATACATTTATAACCAGCGCGCACCCGCTTGCTCGCTCTAAGTGCCGGGTCGGGAATGACTCGGTCGCGGTGCGCGCAAGCGCCGGCGACTACTCTTATTGGAACGCATAAATCATAATAAAAGTCCGCGAACCCGACGCCGCGGAGGCGGTTTAATAGTTTAATTTGACTACGCGTTCGTCGCCCGCGATTATTATTATCATTCGTTTCCGTCTAGCGGGCCGGAGGAGGGGTTCGTGTCGAACCTCTCGCCCAAATATTCGCGCGTAATAATCTCCGCGATCCGCCGTATTATATTGGGCGCACGCGGCCGTCGATTCGCGCACGTGTACGTAGGAAATGTAACGGGATAATAATATAATTACGGCCACGGCGGCGTCTCTATAGGCGCGGTTATATTTGACCCGACCGGTGTCGTCATGTTATATTCTCCGGAATTCCGTACGAATCGGTCGTTATTAGTATTACACGCGCGCTGCGTCCGAACTACGACGACGCCGAAAAACCGCCGACGGGCTATTTTCAGTTCACGTTCGTCCGCGAGAATTCGCCGGACGTCTTACGAACCCGGAGAATCCTAACGTACCGGCATATTGGGCGAAAGTCATTTCGTGTGTGCATACGTGGCCTAACGTCTCGCGAACGATCCGAAAACGTTTAAAAACCGACTTAATTATACGAATCCGTTTTGTGACGGAGTGGAAAAGTCGGCGGTTATGAATTACGGGCGAACGAAGTGTCCAATTCCCCGGCACGTCTCCGTCACGCTTTTAATAACGCATATTATATATTCAACGGGCGGAGGGATATTGCGCGACGTTTTTATTTGCCGAAAAATAAATTTAAATTACGCAAAGTACTTTTAATTTATCACGAGCGAAAATAATTAACGGGGTGAAACGACTATAATTTGTCATTCGGTTACGACGTCTGCGATGCCAGGCAAAAAGGGGCCGCGCATTGTGTGCAAAAGCCCGATGCAGTCGCGTCGCGCCACCTCGTATAATTCTAATGACCTTACGTGTTTCGCAGATTTTTCCTCTTTATTTTTTGTTGGACACATAAATAATCGCGATTTGATCGATATTTTATTAATCGGTCGAATTCGATATTTCGTCGTATGTACGCACGCAAACGTATTCGGACCGTAAACTGTATAATTTTACGTAAATTAACGATTTCAACTTTAATAAAATTTCCCCCATAAATAATCGGCGCGTGCAACAAGATCTAAACGTTCAGATTTTCGATACGCGTTGGTGGCCCGAATACAAAGCCTCGTACACATAATGCACGTTCCGAAATTCCGAAGGCGATTACCGCACGTGTTCACGATCCCGGCGAAGTTTAATAATATAGTAATATATTATGCGTTTTATATCCGTCGGTGGTCGTATGGTATTATATATATATATATACGTATAAAAGTTTCGGGCAAGACGAAAAACAAAAAAAAAAATGGGGGAGACGAGACAAACTGCAGGTATGATCCGTAGGGGATGTACAAGACGAATCGCCGAGAGTATTGACGACCATTTGGTAAATAAGATATGAAGTCGCGGGAATGCCGGGCACGTATTCGCAATTTGATAAGACGATGAACACATTTAAAAATCCCGGGACTTTATTACTACGGACCTGCCGATGTACGTGTGTATATATAAAGACGGTGTCGGTGTGCCGAGATGGCGGGGAAGGATCGTACCGTCAAGGAAGTGCAGGTGGAAGGGTCAAATGGGATGGCGAGAAGTGCGTGCACGCGCGCCGTTCTGTATAATGGAAATCTTAGCTCGGAATCAATCAAACGGTCTCCCGTATACTCGCGCCTCTCCCTCGGTACCGGTATCGTGGCAATCTTTTAAACGACGCGCTTTTTTCACTTCGTTTTCGCGCGTACCTTCATACTTCGCTATTACATTCGCCGCTCCCCTAGTTATATCTATTTTGTACGTACGGCGGCCGACTCAAAAGTAACGGGAATTTCGACTCGGAAAGTAGCGTATTTAATAAAATTTTGAAATTACGCCGATCCCCCTCCTTTAATGTTTACTCTCCGCGTAGGATCCGCGACGCATTTCCCACGCGCGGTCGAAACATTTTTTTAAATTTCTTTTTCGTATACTCGTCCTTCGTCATTTTGTCGTTTATAACTGTTCCCTGTCGGTAAAATCGTTCGTGTTTCGCGACTTTTTCCATTCGCGAGAACCTAAATTTGTCCAGAAATGTACAGAACGCGTTTCTTTTTAACTTCAAGTACACAATTTTCCGATTGAATTTTCGTCAGCGAACAATATACGTATTTTTCTACGGCGTGTTTGATATCGAGATTTTGAGACGAAATCCGTCGGCAATTATTCCAAGGCACCCTTGTCAACTCGGCTACTTTACGAATTTTTTCGACATTTTCAAAACATACGTAGCGTGTTACGCGTGAACTTTTTGAAGCGTTCCAACCGTTTTCGCAACATTAATCTTGAACAGAAAGCTGGACATTCTTCTTAAAACGTACCGGTCATCGCTGTTGCGTTTGTGGCACAAAATACCGTACGTTATATTTGATCGCGTATATTCGAGCGTTCGTTGTCGAAAATATTTTCGGAAGTGTATTTACGTTGTTTCACAGTTTTTCGTTTATCGGCCCAGAACGGTGCCGGCTTATTATTTCCGTCGCGGGAACCTCGAGAAGTTTTCGCGTCCATACTAAGTATTGATTCGGTCCTGTACATGGACGTTAAATGTATATACAATGACACGCGCGCGCGCGCACACACATATATACGATATACTCGGGTCATATGTGATTTTCGCTTTTCGTGTTCGAAACGGCTGTTTCGATTTAACACGCGCTAAAAATCTGATCATTGTCTACGAGTTTGTCGAAACTTTAAAACGTGTACTACGTTGCTCCTCCTCCTCGTCATCCGTTCTTCCGCAGCAGCAGTCCCCGTCGCGCAATAAAAACGTTTATAGATCATAAATTCCCGGGATTTAACCCTAGCCCAGGCCGGTGTAACACGCCTTACGTTATATATGGCGTACGTCGGCTTTTACGACAGACTCGTTTTTACGGGCCCGTGCCGTTCGACGGGCGCGATTAATTACGATCGCGCTATGATCGGAATCGCAGTCCGTACGCAATCGTTCTAAATCGCACAAATCGTTCGGTTTCTACGTTGCTCCATCTCGGCGTCCGTCGTCTATGTGTACTCGTACCGTAGCGAAATAATCGAGTAGGTTATCTCGCCATATTCAAATAGACGTTCGCGTCGAGCGTTTTCAAAACCCACGCCGCCGTTACAATACGCGCGATATTATTTCGGCAAACATTCCCGCGACCAAACAGTTGTCCGACGTTTTGTCCGACCCCACCACCGGTCACGTATTACTCGCCACGGGTTTAACGTGTCGCGTGTAACGACCGCGAGCGCGCGCACGTTATTATACCGACTCTTTTGCGCGCAAGTCGGCCGCCCCGACCGAAGTTTAATTTTTAAATCCGCCGCTATAATTATACGCGTACAGTAATGGGGGCGGTCGTCTTTTGCCAACTTTTTACGATCCGCAAGCGTATAAAGAAATATCATTTATTTTAACGTCCGATACACACGTTATACAAAATACGCTGTGTGTGTGTCCGCGTCGTAACGATAATATTAATACGCGTTCTTTCGCGGGAACGACTCGATTTATAATAATTCCACTCCGGAGGCTTTTCCGGAACACAATCGGTTTCCACGTACGAACGCGCCCGCGGTATATATTTCATATTATTCTTCTCGCGAAACGCACACGCCTCTCCACCCCATCAGACCACCAGCGCCACCACCACCATTACGATATGACCGCGGTAGACACAATATTATAATATACCGCTCTGCCAGTATTTTCTTACATATTATAATGTATACGTACACCGGATGGTTTTATGCGCGTCATATACGGCGTGTGTCCCCGGGGAGACTTTATTGTTTGCGCGCGCGCATTCCAAAATGACTCTAAGTCTACGGGATTCGAAACAACGATATTCAAACCACTCTGTATACGTGCATAATGCATACACGCTCGTATAATGACGATGATAATAATAATGATAGTATTACCACATGACGACGACGACGAACATAATATTACACCACTCGCGGGAAATTGATTTTCTCTCTTACTCTCTTCGCGTTCGTCATAAAATATTTACGCCGCGCGGTCGCCGTAGATATAGAACGTTTAATTTAACGAAAACGAAAAATTGCGCCGTTTAGCTCGTTTAAACGCGTTCGTTGAGACTGGTCATTGAATGCGCCGCATACGTGGTTTTCATTCCAAAACAGTCGACTAGTTCGTAAGAACGTTATACGCGTAAATAATTCGAAATTATCGTGAAACGTCCGGAGTACCGTCGTTACAAATCGCTCACCGTTACGTCGGTTTCCGATCGATACTTTCCTCGGAAAACGTAGAAAACACGAACGAATCGGCAAAGTTTTCGAACTAGAATTTAGAAACGACCATTTCGCTTACGAAAATCGAGCGTCGTAACAGCTTTTATTTTTCGAACTCATTACGATTGTGCGTACGTGCGGGAGGGGAAGAATCATCATCAACATCCGTCGTATGTTGTGTCACGTGTTCGAATTCGTCGTGACGTATAGCCGAACAACGTACGCGTTACAATTATCGTCCCCGTACTACCGACACTGACGATGATTATTATTATTGTTACTATTATTGTCACGGACACCCACGTTTTATATTATGATAAGTGTATTAAGCGTGTTCTCGTGGCTTTTAACGCGATTTTACGCGACGAACACTGCGAGTGCGTAGTACGCGCGTGTTGTAGCGTAATGAGCTGATCGCGACGGCGCGCGAATGTAATCCGACACCGTCTAAACGGATTCCGTCGGCGGCTGTGTCGTGACGGACGGGCACGACGGCGGCGGTGGTGGCGATGAGAGCGAGGAGGACGTGTCGCAGTCGACATTTGCGCAAAACAAACTAAGGCTATTGGTTTACCGAGGCGTTATTTCCATCGATATAACGTTATGCGTGTTTGCCAAAAGGGTATATTGTATTACGACGATTCGTCGTCGGTCGCGTAAATGGCTTAACCGAAAAACCGCGACACCCCGTGACGTGTAATTTATGTGATTGTGTGTGTGTGTGTGTGTGGAGTGAGTAGAAAAAATTATCAATTCGTTTCGACGTGTCCCCCATTCTTTGCCATCTACCCACCGATCGTCACTTAACCGTCACGATACACTAGTAGCGTGGAACCGTCACCGTTGGTTAATCGCCGCAGCGCCACCAGTAAATGAATATGAACGATATTGTGTTTCGCGGGAATTGGCCCATTAGAGAGTCATACTAGCGTGACGGGCGTATAAAAAAAAAAAAACGAACATTTTAAATAGTCTACGAAAGTTTTAAAGTTTTCGAGTTTACGTTCGCGTCGTACAGCCGCCTAAAACGAGGACTCTCGAAAGCCAAAAAGAAAAAAGGTCCCGTCATCGAAATCGAGTCGCGCCTAAATATTTTCATTTCGTTCCAATAGGTTTAATTTATCCGAACTAAGCGAATGTTATCGGCCGTTTCACGGGAAAGCTCCACGTGCATTTTATTAACGTTTCGTCGTGGGTCGGGGTATTGTGTAGGGGGAAATGGCGCGCGTTACGACCGTTTTTCTTCGCTTGTCTCCGGAAATTTAGAGTTACTAAATCGTCGCCACCGCCGTCGCCGTTTAACGAAAAAACCGCGAGATTTTCGCGAATATTTTTCTTCGGATTGACGTGCGCGTTACTGGCCGTGACGCGCCAATGAGTACACGTCGGAACAATAAATAATACGGAACGTTGTCGGGAGCGTGACCCGGGCGACGATGAATCATTATATCGTAACATACACGCGATAACGTGACGGGCGCGGAATATTATACGAAATTGTTCCGTAACGAGATTATTACGATGGATCACGACGACGAGCAGTATATTTATGCGAGTTGCACGCGCGCGCGATATTATATACCGTACGGCGGCGGTCTATCCGTTTTGGCGCGAAGGGACGTCCGCGGCGGCGGTGTCGCTTACGCCCGTATTGGATTTAATTTGCCGAGTACGCGCGTATTTATGTACCGCCCGGGAACGGGACAACGCGCGCGTCGTTAGTGCCCGAAATCCCGCCCGAGCGCACAATATGCACGACGCCGGGGACGAATAAAATTTCCCTCGTTGTCCCGTACGTTTCGTTTTCGGTTTTTTTTTTTGTCGTACACTCCACGTCAACCGGCCACCGAGGGGTGTCGTATTTCGAACGTCGTTTTTTAGTCCGACCGGCGCGCGTTCATTAGGCTCCTCCTTGTCTGTAGGACACGAATACGTGTTAGGCACCTACCACGCGTAGGAACCGGGTGTTCAATTGTTTCTCGTCGCTTAAATATATTATGCGGGTTTAAAACCAACAATGATTCATCGGATATTTGTTCGGAGTTCTTAGTACTAAATTGAAGACGATTTTTTTCTCGAAAACGATTTCTACCAATTCCTATTCGAATCAACATTTTTTTACCGATGATTCCTTTGACTTCGAAATTATATTTCGTGAAGTTCCCGTAATAAAATTGGGCGGTGCTTAGCTTGTGGGCACCAAGCACTCATTTGTACGCTTCCCGTCGCGTATACGCGAACGTTCGAAACGGCGAAAATCCTTTTCCGGACGTTTGGAGCGTATATTATTACGATTACTGTTATTGTGTTCGTCGTTCTAGCGTATTATTTAACGGTCGTCCGCTTTGAAAATATTTTACGAGTCCGTTTTCGCCACGCGTTTTCTTACGTTATAGCGGCCGGGGCGAGCGAACAACGCAAACGCGTAAAAATAAAACAATCGTAAAAAAAAATTTAAAAAAAAAAATACGAATTCCCGAGTGCACGCGTTATAAATACGCTGCAGTCACGATGATTATGGATATTACGGATATCGCCGTCCCTCGGGCAGCGCGAGTACACGAATTCCCCCCTCCCCACGTCCACAATCACCTCACCGCCCAATATGTCAAATCCCTTGTGCGATAAAAGGCCCGCGCGCTAATAATTAACGCGATTGGGTCAGAGCTCCCTTGGGACGTTCAGTACACACAATGTGCTATAATATAGTTTCACGCCGTTCACCGGGACGTATTATATATATATATATATACATATACACAGAGGCGCGCATATCCCGGCAGCGGTGGCAGTGGTCTGGTTCGTGCTCATATTTTTTATATATATATTTTTTAGATATTTATTATCACTTTTCACATCTCTCTCCCCACGATATATATATATATATATATATATATGTATATACGTACAATGTGCGCTCTTTTTTCACTTCCCTTCCCTCTTAACCCTTGTAACAATAATCATAATATCAATATTACGTCGTATAAAAGTATGCGTATATATATATACGCGTGAACCTATATAATAAAATAATAGCGTTTTTTTATTTTTACGAGCGTTATGTTTTTGTCGATTTCCGTTATTTCGTCGGTTCGACGTGGTTGTGACGAGATCGCCGTTTCCGTTTACTAAATACGTTCGAATATTCCCCGTGTTCGTTTTTACATCGAATGGTGTACGAAATCAATCGATATCCATCCGAGTATTAACGCCGTAATCGTTATTGTAATATATTTGCGAAGTGTCCGAAAAATACATACGGCAAGATCGTGACGTGAACCCCCTTCAAAATAAAACGTTGTTCTTAGATAAGTTCATCGGACACTCGGCTTACATTTTGTTAATGTTAATTTGTAAACGTTACTTTTAAAATATCGAATTCACGCGTTTCCGAATTCGATAATAAAACGTCTTTTTACTAAGACTTGTGTGGGTCCCAAATTTTGCGTAGGCCAGTGGCCTAAACCCCCGTGATATTGGTGCTGCGAATATTCAGTTACGCCTCTGTGTCCGGTACAATTTTCTCTATTTCACTAAAAATTGTTATAAATTTTAAAATACAAGCGACGAAACCGATCGCGTTCTACGTCTACAATCTATTAATTTGACACCTATGCCGACCAATTTTAATTTTGAATTTTCGCTACAAAGAAAAAAATTCGTTTATATAATACCGTTAAGGAATTTCGAGCGGTATCGTGTTTTTGTCTCTCCCGACTTCAAATATCATAAATACGAGTTTGGATAAAGTCGCGTTTGTAGACTCGACAAATGGTGGTTTGAGCTGGGTGTATGATCGCGTTATTTATAGAGAATAGCGTGAAGACGTACATTGCGAGAAAGTGGAAGAAAGAAAAAACATCGCGAAAACCAATATATCGTTTCGTTACCGTGGGTATATAAATGTATAGCCACACGCACACACAAACGTATACATATATCTGAAATGAAATGCTAAGTTGGGTGGGTGGGTGAGTGGGGGTGACGTATGGATAGGGGCGCGGCGAAAGAGATGGTTTAGGGACGGTAGGGTAGAAGTGAGACATCGAGATTGCCCCGTTCGACAGATGGGACAAGTGTATACACTATTTATATATATAATATAATATATAACGTATATAGACGACGCCGTATATAACCAATTCCAGTCGAGTGTTATTATTGTTAACGTTCGCACAATTGGAGAGGAGACGACGCACGCGCACATTTGGAGTATACCTAAGGGTAGTAGATGATCGAGTGTGTGTGTGTGTGTGAGGGGGGGAAGAAAAAAGAGGAGGTATGGCGACGAAAAGACGTGTTCGCCACTTGCAGTTTGAATGACCGTGAATGCGTACATACACCGAAGATTCGCAAGCGGATGGCTAGTTTGCGCGGCACTTTACGCGCGTGACGGTGTATATTTATATATGTTACGTCGAATTCGTGAATCCGGTCGTTCGTTGAAATTGGAGGTTTTAGTAATTTTCGCGATAAAAGAATACTCGAAAATATCGAACGGAACTATAGTTATTGTAATCGTCGGATGTTCGAGAAAAACGCCCCATAAACATATATATTATAGGTTATTAAGATAACGGAGGAAACTGTATGGCCGGTAATTGGTACGCGTTTCGTTCCCTTTAATCGTATAAATTCAACTACGATTCTATATTATAGTTTTGTAAATTATCGACTTCGAGGTATTAATAAAAGCGTGAATTTGATTTCAACTATACGCGCCAGTTTGGAAGGTATCGTAAATATTTCACGTTTGAAATTGCGAGTGATAATAATCTAATTTTTTTGACATTTGATTCAAAATTTGAAGTCTAACACGTTAAAATAAAACGTAACCGACGATTTTTAAAATATTAAAAATGTCGTTATAATATCATAAGTCAGATCTTGTATATTAAATTTTCTGGCGTACAAAATTTAGAAAATCAAATATCCTTCAGTATATCTGTAATACAATTATAATCACGTTTTATATCATTTTTTCGGAAAATTGTAAAAAAACGATACAATTAATTTTAATAATTACACATTTTTAACAAGTTTTACTTAAGTATTTTGCCGCTCTCTAAGAATGTGTCCGATTATGTCTACCCTTAAAAACGTTTCTGTCAGTCGTTCTAGCTTACATTTAATATCGGGAACCACGGAGGATTAAGTATGTTACGATTATAATCCGTACACGAGTATTATTCGACATTTAATTTCGTACGTACAAATCTGAAGATTACACGTGTCTGTAGTTGAATGAATAGGCTTGCCATAGAGACCTCGACGTTGGATAATATATTTTACTTAAGACGTGGCTGGTTTAGGCGAAATGTTTATCGTTGACGGGATTTCGTCGCACGGGGCGAAAATGCGAAAAGAAAAATGAACGAAGATAGAAACGGACAGAGGGACGGATGTACGTGAAGGGAGCGAAGAAAGTGGATAAAAGGGGCACGTGGCAGCAGCAAGGACAGAAAAACCGCCGAGGCGCTGCGCCAGGTGGGCCATTGTTGCAGGGTCATCTCGGTCGTGTGATGAGGTGGTGAAGTTGGAGGGAGATACGCCCCGAAGTACGTACACAAGCCGGTAATTAGATTAGGCAGGTAGTGACTGGTAGCAAACACGAGCACGCGCGCACACCACATGGGCGTTAGTATGTGTGCGAACGCGCGAAAGAGAGAAGGGAAAGGTCAAAGTTTGGCAGAAGGTTTACTAAAATCAATCTACTCACCGTTTTCACGAAGTGTTTTCTCGCGGTTACCAACAGCTCTCTAAAACTCGGCGTATACGTGCGTACACACACATACACACATATACATATATATATATATATGTGTGTGTGTGTGCGTATACGCGCGCGTGTAAGTGGTTTACAGGCTGGTGGTAGTGGCGGCGGCGGTAGTGGTGGTGACGATGAGAGGTTTTTAGGGGTGAGGTTCATCGGCGAGGGATTATATTAAAGTGGTATCCTCCACTCGAGCAAAGCTGCTTACAAAAATATTATTTCAGTTCGTTCCAAATGGATTCGGACGAACTGTATATAGGCCGCCGCCACCGTTGCTACTGGTGGTACACTTCTACACACCCACACACACTCATTCCTTCCCCTCACTCGCTTTCTCTCGATAGAACCTTTCATTTCCGAATATTACATACATATATATATATAATACGTATTTACTTTACAAAACCACAACCGCGTTGTGTTCCTTCCATTTTACAATGTTATGCAAAAGGTACAAACACACACACACACGTCGGCCATTCTGTGCCACTCAAAACGTTTTGTCGTTATGGGCCAGAACGTGACGGAGGAATTTTTCCTCAATATCTTATGTAATTGTCGCAGTCCACAAACAAAAACATTTTCGTCGAAATTCGATACAATTCAATACACACTCGATTTTTGATTAAAACGCGATCGTTTTTGTTTCGTTTTTTCGTTATATACGACCCTACTTGCCTATATATAAACAAACAAATGGTCTTACATGACACGATATTTTATACATTCCCGTGCTCGAAAACCTATCTCAACGCGTATAATAAGCGCTTCGAACACGTAAGGTGTTAATTATAATGTTAATATAATGATAACATTATCTGCTCGTAAAATATGTTTTAATAATATATATTATATAATCCGCGCTTTTGTGATTTTTATACTAATCCAAATATTCGAATTTTTGTATTTTTATTCTAATCGACAAATAGTTTTTGTTTGGTATAAAATAAAATTGTTAATTTTCGATCAAAATTCATATCGGTTAGATTAACTAATAATTAGTGTAATGTTATTCGCCGCCTTTGTAATGGTTAATATTATATATACGAGGAACGATTTTTGTTTTACAATTTATTTTAGGAAAAATGCGAAGTATTCGAATACTTTCAGAATATTATTTACGTTTATTTGTATAAACGTTCTAAAAACACAAAAATGCTGTTTACTAAACCGTATGTCGCAAATAACGACATCTACGGTATACGCGATTTAATAGCCTTCGCGAAAAGTAATTTTATCGTTCGTTTCGCCGAATGTGTGTAGGCGGTGCAGATTTTCCACTTCACCTAATATTACGGGGAGTAAAAAATCGTATGACCCTCGATCGAAATTATCGAAATTCCGATCGTAAGCGATTATGAATACGTCGAAAGACCGCGACGGTGTGGAAATCGATTCTGGAACGGACCGAAGGAATCGCGCATACGGTTTTGGACGCTTAACGGGTTGTATGTTACAGCGTCGTACCGTCGACTTCGTTAAATTAATTTCGTCGTGATTTATTCGTGTTCGTTTTTTCGTCCATACTTATTCAGAAGACTTATCTGTAACTCGCGGTTATAGGCGACCACCGGCTTAAAACACTCGATCGGCGTTTGAATCATACGCGTAACGATAACTATATCAACGTGACTTTTCTCCGCAGTATTATTGTCGCTATAGACGGACGTTAATCTCGTGCCGCCGGCGTACGGTAATAAACGAAGATAAAACACATGTTAACACGTTGATCCTTTATATGTTATCGACGGCGGCGGTCGTGATCCCCGACGATAATCCCCGCGAATAAACTTCCCCCACGGCACTGGTTTACGCGGCACGCCCGACACGCCGGTGCCGGTTACGGAGGATTTCGGCTTCAGTTTTAAAGCAGCCCTGTGACGTACTTAAATGCTTCCCGTTAACACACTTCGACAGCGCCGCCACGAGTTTTTCGCGAAATAACCAATTTTTCCCTCGTAGGCGGTGCGCGACTACGGACTCGCGGTAAATTTATTTCTATTGATCTTCCGCGTCTTTCAAGCCACTCGGGGTATAAACTCACCCGTAGCCTCCCCTCTTCGTCACAGTAATTCACATATTATTAGCTATATATAGAGACTCTTCCGGCTGCCCACCTTATCCGAAATAAATTACGCGCAAGTTGTTTTTGGGTAGTTTCCTCCTATTCGATAAAAAAATATATAAAAAAAGGAAAAAAGCAAGATTAATGGCGCATTAAAGTACAATCGTTCGAAAAAACCGATCGCGTTCCATTAGAAGCCAAACGGAAACATTTCGTGTACAATATTATACGGCTGCGTGTTTCAATGGTGTATGTCAAAGATCAGTCCAAACATTTCTGTAACGGAATTTTTATTATAATATAATTATACTCGCCTTGTACGCGCTAATACGAACATACTTCAATTTAAAACGAAGTTTAGATGAGAACAATCGAATAACCTAAGTTGTTTTCTGTAATTCCAGCGAATTACTTAAACGAAGATTTTAGTGTTTGATAAGTATTTCGAATTTGAAAACAACGAACGAATCATTGTATTTGAAAAACGATTATCGGCGACGTTACTGGGTTATTATAATTTATGGAAATGATAAAAGTTGCTCGAAGCTTGTATTAAATTTTGAAAATACATAAACATCTATTTATTCGAAATAAAAAATGTTCTAAACATAGCTTTCTTTCTAAACGAAGTATCCTCAGACGAAATATAATATTTTTAAAAAATCGCGTTATCGTAAAATCAATCAATACGTTCATTAATTCATTCGAAATCGAATGTAATTCAAAGTTTGTAGAATGTTCACGCGTAAAAACAGATCGATAGTTTTTCATTTTTGGGTATTTTTCATTTCGACGATATAAATACTTTCGGGCAAACGCGCCTATTGAAAATAGTTTTCTTTCCGTTATAGTTTCATCCGTATTTGTTCTTTGTATATTCCTTAATTCATTTTTTAATCAACCAAATTTGTATAAGGGCCCACTTTCGGTAAATTAAAAAGGAAAAAAATTCCAGTCCAAACACGCGTCGGTCAAAGAAGAGGTTTTTTCTGAATTACCGGAGATTTGCCCTCCTGTTTAATTTCCTCTAGTTTCTTTTTTCTCGTTCCCCTAAGAGAGTATTTTTTTTTAATTCTAGCAGTTTTTTCCCTCTCGTTTTAATTGGATGTGTAAAGAGAACCCTCGTGACAGTAAAATGTGAACATTCGAATACAAAAAAAAAAAGAAAACGGAACGAACAAAAAAGAAAAAATACATACATATTCTTTCAAACGTTAAATTAATAAATTACTTTTTGAGCGAGGAAATCTACGACCTTCAATCGATTACGTTTTCCTGGCGCGTTTAATATAAACGTACAGTAGTTTCGCCGGTATTTTTGTTCAAAAGATAATGATCGTTCGGTTCGCGGTACATTATTTCGAAATATTCACAATATATATGCAGTATAGACGTAAAAAGAACGAATGACATTTTATATGCTTAATACGTGGAAATCGAGTCTATTTATAAACCATTATAAATGTAGATCGTAATTTTGTTTTCCAACGCGGTACTTACGAGTATACTTGAATTATTTCCAACACCTAATACTTCACACTTATTTCAATACAATAACGACAATATTAATTTAAGAATAGAATTTTTTTAATCGACCAATTCGCGCGTGTTAACTGTCGAGATAAAACTGCTTATTATGATCTTGTAACTAAATCGAAACTGCGAGTTGAACTTTTTTGACGATATAAAATTGTCGAATACTTTCTTCCAATTTAGGAAAATGATGGAAATTATTTGGGTTTAGATTCCGACGCGATACGACTTCGAATCGAAATCTACCGACTTTTTTCGTTAGCCCTAGCATCGCGACCAGGTATAGCGTTGTCATGATGCAAAAGAAAGGTGATATGAGTAGGCACTTGACGCGTCCAATACATGTTTTCTACTTTCCGAATATAAAACTAGTAGTTTTTTACGTAAATTCGATGTACGCAAATCGTTCGGCGTCCCAAAATGCAACGAGCACGACGGTTTCCCCCAAGACGACTGAGTCTTGAATATTCGTACGTCAGTTGATGAAGGATGTGTAAACTCCGTCGACGATTTTTTATTTTCGGCTTCATAATGATAAATTTCGGATTCATCCGCTAGTGACGACAATCTTTCCAAGAAATTCGTCGTCACTTTCTCGTCGATAACGTGTCAACAACATTTCACGACAAACTCAATTATTGCATGTTGTTACCATATTTATCTATCGCTCGCAAATAAAAAAAACGACAAACCCGCGTGCTAAACTAAAAGTAAACCACTCAATTTACAAAACGATCATAAAGACAGGTTGATTATTTTATCCCGAGTCATAAGTAGTGCGTGATCAGGGAGGTGTTATTTATCAGTCCGCCCCTCGTGCAATGGTACGGACCAGATATTTGTATGTTTCATTTTCTACGCCTTTTGCCGCGGTTTACCCGGCGCGTTTGCGTGTACGGCTATTACTTGATTGTTTCCAATTAAAAACTCGGCAGTCCACTCGGGACAGTATTTAGGTGATCGTCGTTCGACCGGTGTAACGTAATAATGGACGTAAGAAGAGTTAATTCGTCGTCGCGACGTGAGAACGGCGGGTGGGCCGGGAATTGGCGAGAGAGGAGAGGTTATCTTCAGAGTGAGATAATGAGAGAGAGAAAGAGAGAGAGAGAGAGAGAGAGAGAGAGAGAGAGAGCGAGAGAGAATGACGTAGATGGTTGAAGGGGGCAGAGGCTTTTGAAATATTAAAGCGAACGAGGGTTTGTGAGTGCGCGAGGGAGGGTAAGAGGGGCGACAACATGTTAAAACACGCGAAACGTGAAGAGGAAAATTGGAAGTCGTCTCTCAGCTTGTTGATCTAATTGACTCGTTTTAATGGCTGTCAAAGGAAAAGGATTATACGGTGACGGGACTTTAAGGAACCCTCCTCGTTTTCTCCGGGACAAATTAGTTGTCGAAAGTTATCTCGTCGGGCGATCTCACTGCCGCTCGCGACTCCCGTTATACCATTTTACGTGTCTAAAGTGTTTTTTTTTTTATACGCTTGTTTTTCTTTTATTTTATAGAAAATAGTATTATATACTCGCGTACTTTCACAATCTTTGTAAATGCGTTATGTATCCGTCGGCCAAGAACGGAGGAAGATTAATTCGCGAAACGAGTTTTAAAATTCAAAAATATGTCGACTCATTTTTACGGGACGCTCGTACGTTTGGGCGTTACCAACACGTTTCTATAAAACCGTCTCGTAGTAACGAAGTGAATTAGTTGCCAGCTTTCACGCACGTCGCATACGGAAATGATTATTGCGAAGTGGTCGGAAACGTGCGACGATTTATCCGTAAATCACGAGCGATTAATGAAAAAGCGTTTTTTTCCCCGAAAACACAAATCGCCGTACTCAGACGATGCGCAATCCATATATATATATATATATATATATTTGTCGCGAATCAGAACAGACGAACGTATTCTTACCCGTGTGTATGTACGTATGCTTTTTCATGTCGGACTTCTGGTGAAACCGTTTACCGCAAAACTGACACGGGTATGGTCTCGTGTCGGAATGGATTAGCAGGTGCGTGGACAAGGTGGACGACCTTTTGAACGTTTTGCCGCACTGTTTGCACTCGAAAAGTTTTTCCACGTTATGGGCCGAACGCCGGCAACAAAGCCACCTGTTTATCGGCAAACAAAACAAACAAAAAACCACCGTGACCGAGTACAATATAACACGAATACGAAAACGTTTACACGACCGCCGGCGATAATTTATCGCCGTGATCGCCTGATGTTTACGCGCACGTTATCTCGTCACTAAAACGGGCCCGATCTATATTTAGATACGTATTATGGTTCGGTGTCCGAGTATTACGCGCGCGCGTTGGCGCCAAGTGTTTTGGGCTTGTGATCGAACGTCAAAAAAATTATCCATAACACTGCCATTATGGCACGCCATTCTTGGTGACATTTTCAAAACGATTACAAACGAAACATTTTCAATACCAACGTACATAGTATACAATTTTATTCGTTCCGGTGAGCTGTTGGCTAAGAGGAACGAGCAAGTGAATTAAATGTATCGTTAACGGTCTATCGTTAAAAATATATATTATATACGTTTAATAACTCGCTATATATAATGTATATTTTATAACAACCCTTAGTTGTTATTCGTAAATAAATAAAAACGTAAACGACTATCGAAGGAAAACTATAATTAGCGTTCTTGTAATTTCAATAATTTTGTTCGCCAGTTATTCGAGAAAAGAACCCGTCGTAGTTTGTCAACGTTCGATACGTATTACGAATATTATTATGGTACTTGGTGTGCCGAGCGGTCATTTTGGGCACTATTCCATTGGTGGTTTTGGTAGTAAATTTCGATATTTGTATGGGGAGAGAAAATGAATCTAATCTATTGTATCGAAAATGAACCGTCTATGAAATAAGCGAAAAATACATTCCGTTAGGATTCTACGTCATTTGGGTACTACGATTGTAGTTTATGGTTCCGAAACAAGGAAGGCGTTGATTAAACGGAAGTTCGTTTAAAAGAGACTTCTTCGATAACGATCGATAAACTTACAAGTAACTAAATAACGATAATTAACGATATTCGTCCGTTCATATATTTTTGTCTCTGAATTTTTGACTAGACGGTGTCTAAGATCCCGTAAAACCGCCACTGTAATTCGGTACGTTGCCGCCAATTTCATACAATCGTCGTATTATTCAATCGTTCTCAAATAGGTTTGAACGATAGGACAAGTGTAAAGAGGACGATTTTCGATCGTCGGTGATACTCTTGCCGAACGGGAAAGCTTACCCTAACCTAACCGGGACACGGAATGACGAACGAATATCGGAACGAAAGCGACGACTAACCGGTGTTGGTTCAGGCTTATCTCGGCGCCGAACGATTTGTTGCACAGCTCGCACGAGAACGGTCTCTTCCCGTTGTGTGACCTCCGGGAATGCACCTCCAGGCCGTGCGATGTCGGGAACATTTTGTCGCATTTGATGCACGAGTACACGTCCCCGAACACCGATCCCCTCATCAGCATATGATGGTGACGCATTGGGTCTGCGGGCGGCACGGCGGCGAGCGGTTGGTTCGTGCCCGGCGCGAACTGCTGCCGTAACTTTATCATGTCCTCGGCCGAAGGATGTGGTATAACAACACCGCCGCTAGACGTCGGCTGACCCGACGGGTGGAAAGGATTCGACGACACCGGCGAAGTCATACCTGCGTAACGATAACGTGTAATACGTCGATATTTTTATTTATTTTCTTTTATTTTTCTTCGCCCGATAATAAAGTAGATTACGAACATTCGTTTGAAAATTTGAAAAGACATTTTCCTTTGTTAAACATATATATATATATATATCGTCGGGTTTAAGCGTGGAACGTTTTACCGATGAACTTTTCGAATTCGGACCGTTTTATCGATTTCGAATTTTTTCTAAAGAAATTGTATATATGTTATTCTATTTTCGCCCACGTTCGCACAATTTCTACAATATTTTATCTCGAATATTCAATCGTCACTTTCGAAAAACGACCGTATAAAACCGTTTCTTTCTCGGTTTATGAATAATGTAGAAAAAAAGACTCGTAACGTAACTAAGCAAAGGCACTCGGGCGTTTCCGATTATTTCGTGATTATATAGAACGGAGTATAGGGATGGTGTCCGAAATGTTGGTGTGGTTGGAATGCCCGATATTTCGTTACAAAAGTACCGACCATTGACGAAAGTTGGCGTTTACCTGTGGCGGACAATGGATGGACGAAAGCGGCTGCGGCGGCGGCCTGGACAGCGCCCAGGCTCAGGTACAACGAGCTAGTGAGCAAGTTGTGATTTCCGTCAATGTGCGAGTCGCCGTTGTTGCCGCCGCCGCCACCACCACCGGAGCCGCCGGTATCGGGCGATGAGACGGGCGGGTTCAGCATGTTGGTGGCCGAATAGAAGTGCGGGTGAAAACTGAAATGGGAAAAGTGTTTCTGGAGCAGCGAATTGGCCGCGGACGGGTGCAAATGCACGGCGTCTTTCCGCGTGTCTTTGATCAGATCGGGGAACTGGACGGCCGGATAGAGGAGCGACCGCGTGGTGACCGCCACGGTTTCGTGCAGTTGATGGTGGTGGTGGTGGTGGTGGTTGAACGCGAGTCGGGAACGCGGCGCGTCCGGTTTGAGGAGCGCGCTGACGCTGAACGCCTCCGAGTTCTTCGGCGTCGTCACCGTCGGCGGCGGTTTCACGGCAATCATCGGTTGCGCCATCGGTGGCTGCGGCTGTGGCTGCGACGTTTGCGGTGGCGGCGGCGGCGGCGGCGGCGGCGGTGGCAACGGCGGCGGGCTAGTGCACTTGGTGACGTCGATGTCCGGCGAAGCCGACGACTCCAGACGGTTTTCCACGTCCAGTTCGGACGCGGTGGACGCAGTGGACGACGGGCTTCGCAACGGCGACCATATCTTGGCCACGGCGGTCGCGTCCATCGCGCACCGGATTTTCATTTCCCGTTCGTCTTCGGCGCCACCGTCGCATCCACGGCGGTCCGGTTCGTTCAGGCTTTTGGTAATGTTGTTGTTGTTGTTGTTGTTGTTGGTTACCACTGCGTGGTACGACGCGTTGATCGCGTCGTATGTCGAACGGTTGTCGTTGAATTTTTCCACCAGACGGCTGATACCAAATTTTATGCAATCTGCGAAACAAACGCGAAACGAAAATAAATACAATATCGTCGTATCCGTTACGTATTCGTGTATTACGTTCGCGCGTAATAAAACGATTTTTCGGGCCGAAACCTTTTTTTGTAAAAAATAATTTTTACCGCAAACTCTCGAAAAACAACGGCGAAACGCGCGGGGCATTTGACGGCTAAATCCGTAGCGCGTTCGTATATAGGATGTACGGAATTTGTTCTGGGGGTCAATAAAACGCGAAAAAAATCGAATTTTTGTTCGTATAAACCGTCGTATTTTTTTTCGAAACTACGTTCTTACTTGACGATAACTTCGATTACGAGCGATAATATATATTTAACGCGCGTCTCGAAATGGATTTCTATTTATATACAATTGTCGAAAACCCGAAAACGCTTCAGCATACGCCTAGTCGGAACATTGTACGGTTATTATCGTATCGTTTTGTCGTGTACTCGATAATCGGACGTAAACGGAATTTCGTAACGGACGTTCGTTATTTTTTTTTTTATAATCGATAAACGGACCGACCATAATTATATAAACGATTATCTATCGCGGCGGCGAACGCGACGTCGTTAACGAATATTAAAACGATTTCTAGTAACGACGGCGTCCCGTGAATCGAATGAATATTTGTAAATAGACCGCGGCGACGTATAAGTACGGTGTGTCTTAAACGAAGATTCCTATGGTATCGCGCGTCTTGTTTCCCGTCGGTCGCGTATTGAGTTTTCAGGAACATTCTCGCCGCCGCCATTATCGTCTCGTTGACATCGGACTACTCTTTTATCGCTCGATATCCCGGAACGTCGTCGTATATCCGACGTTTCCCGTCGATTCAAACCGTTCCGACGCGCCGCACTACGCGGATAAGGTTTTTTTGTTTTCCTATTACGCGCGATACACCGCCGCAATAATCGACGCGATAAGCTCGGCGGCGCGGTAATAATAATAATAATCGTCGTGGTCGTATTTAAACGACGCATCGTTGTAATCTCGACCCAATAAACGCGCGTATATAAATAACGCTTCGCTTATCATTTCGCGCGGTGTCAAAAAAAAAAAACACGAAGAAAATACGCATATATGTAAATCGCCGATAACTTTTCGATGGTTCACGCTTAACCAAACATATAGCTACAATATATGGACGCGCGCGGTGGGCGCGTACTGTTTAACCGTCGGAATATAACCGTAAAAAACACTGGCGAACAAACAATACCGTCATCGACACGTCGCCGGTTTAAAGATTTACAATAGCGGCGTTCATTTCGTCGTAATTTATGGTATCCGCGACGATATCGTAGCCCACCGGGAATCGCGTCGGGTCGCCCGAATTAGTGGCGTCCGCCGTTCGCGAAACGAAACGGCGAAATATTCCGATCCCGTTTCGTCCGCGTACAAGTTCGTGGTCACTGCCGCCGACCACGCGTCCGGGTCGACGGATTCGCTCGGGACCGTCGCCCCGGATACGGACGGAAACGAAAGAAAACCGTCGGAATTTCGAAACGCGCGCGGTCTAATCTCCAGCGACGGTTCGTATCGATTCGCCGCCACCGTCGGACGAGGGGATACGAG
The DNA here is from genome assembly GCA_025469175.1 of Geopemphigus sp. TES_GeoC_2020. NCBI lineage: Eukaryota > Metazoa > Arthropoda > Insecta > Hemiptera > Aphididae > Geopemphigus > Geopemphigus sp. TES_GeoC_2020. The sequence continues at coordinate 77,515 of JAIPRN010000255.1, read as the reverse complement.
CGCGCTCGATTCGTTATTAAAAAAAAACACACGATTCGTCGTGTTGTACCGCGACGATACCGCGTGTTATTTTACGCACGAGGCAATTAATGTTTCAGGTGGTCCTCGCCCCGCCGACCCCTATACACGTGTAGTGTGTGTGCGCGCGCGCGCGCGACGTTACACGCGGCCCGCCAATATTTACTCGTCGTGGTTTGACCGTGCGAGTCCGGTGAATTATGTACGGAGAAATAAGGGTGGAAAAAACGACGACAAATTATAATACCCGCACCGAATAATACGCGCGCCTCGTAAATACATACGCGTTATACAGGTACGCACGAATATTACGAATCGTGTGTGTATACAATCGTCCGAGTGAACCGTCGCGCGAGTTCCCGCGTAGCCGGCCCGGTCCGCCGAGCAAACAGACGACGACGATTCCGCCGCCCCCGCACGCGTCGCGCACATTTCACCCGACCGACGTGGCCGCGCGCCCGGATAAACAAGCCGGTCAATTTATTACTTTCCGTTTTTTTTTTTTTGTTTATCGGCTATTATTTACGACGCGTGTAACAAACCGTATATTACTGCCGTCGTTATTATTATTTTTACTATACTGACGCACGGTCGCGGTCTGTTTGCCCACACTAACCGAGTCTACTTGGACGACCGTGGTCCGTCCGTGCGGCGACGCCATCGTAAATATATTATGTCACCGAAATGCGACGAAAACGGTGGTGCGCCGGCGGTTTTCGATTTTTTTGGTAGTTCCGCCGAGACGGTTTTTCGAAACTTTCCCTATTCGTAGACACTAACGTGAAATACGTACGCGACGTTTAAAATTATCGACTATTACGTATTATACGTACGTTTCGGTCGTCAAATCGAAAACGTTTTTCGTAATTTTTAATAAACGTAAAATCCTCGACGTTCCCAAAACGCTGTATTCAGCTCAATGTCGGTAATACATTTGTACATTATCGTAAATAAATAATCGGCGAAAATTCCGGGGCAACGTTACTTTTGGAATCATAAACGGAAAAACGTAACGAAACGCGGTTCCGTAAAAATCGTAAGCGCAGAAAATTTTGCAATTTTTCACCTTCAGTTTTATCGTACTTAAATCATTCCGAGAAACATAATACGCTTTATAATTATGGCGAAACGTAAAATTAAATTTGTTTATCAACGTTAAACGCCCTATTTAAATGTTACAATCTGAATGGAAAATGTCCTAAGAATGGATTTAGGCAAAAGTTAAAATTTCAAACAAGTTATTTAACCTAATTGTAAACCGTTCTACTCGATACACGAAAAATGTGTATTGTTCCGAAATTCAGATGTTGGGCCGACGAAAACGAAGCACGATTGTAAGATTTCGTTAACGATTTTCTCAGAACAACGCGAAATTTTTCTCGCGACTTTTTTCCGAATTCATTAATCGCTTACGATCGATATTATTCGTTTCGAATTTTGTCGTCGATTCGCCGACGACGCGTAAAAGTTAATACCGTAGCTAGCAATTCATTTCGATAGGAAGTTTCTCGTCTACGTTTTCCAAAGTTAATAAATAACGCTATAGAAATTCGTAGATAGGCGTCGAACGCGATATAACGTAAAATATTATTATCGGCGAGGCGCGTATGAATTCGAGCCTCGTAGATAATCGATAAACGCGAGGAAAGACATATGTTACGTGTTTCTTAAGGACGACGTTTTATTCGAAATAATAAAAGTTCGTCGCACGCCCGTCGAATATTTTAAAAGTTCGATATACGAGCGCGGCGGACATTGTACTTCGGCGGTATTTGACGTTTTCTGGCTATAGACAACGCGGTACGAAAAATGTGTCTTCGCAAAAACGAAATCGCGTATTTTCGGCTCGTTAATTTATGTATGACGTCGAATGGGAAACTCGGCATAAATATGAAATGGCGCCCAAATATGGTATAAGCCCCGCGATTGGTTTTCGTGTAATATGTACACGCTGGGAAAGTAATTTTATCGGCGGATTAATTTGACGGTAACGATAATTTCAGGGAGCAGTGGATGGAAAGTGTGAGGAAAGAGCACTTGGTTCTGGTAAAAATAAAATTTTTAAACGTTTAGTAAAAAAGAAATCATTCTTCAAATCACTTCTTCATTCAAATCACGCGGAATACCTTCGGAAATTCATTTCCAATTATTCTTACAACTAGATGTCGACTATATCACACATACACACACACACACACACACACACACACACACACACACACACACACACACACACACATATATACATATTTATAGTCATCGACAGTAGCGCGTGAGTTCTAAAAATACCAATGTCACGAACGCGTTTCCATATACAAACAGGTCTTACGATCGTTGTTTGGGTGGAGAACTTATTCACGATTTCCAAGTACGACGACGTTCGCTTTCACGCGAATAACACGTAACGACGAACGGCAACGGTAAATTCTTGGTAAACTCCGCGGTACTATATACTTAAGTACGCGCTGACGAAAACAAATCCTAGTCGGGCGATACGATTATTTGTACGGAAACGCCGTTCAATATTTACGAACGTACGATTACAATCGTCGAGTCGCGCAAATGAAGCGCGCGCGTAAACCGACCAGAAACGGTTAAGTCAAACACGTCGATTTCCGAGTCACGATTTTCGCGCGACGGCGTCCTATTTACGTTACACGCCGGTCGTGATTACGGCGATTATTCCTTCATATTTTTTTCGTAGAAATCTTTCGTCGCCAACGTTTACGTCATCACGCCGCGTTCCTTTGTCGGCGCAACGGGCGTCACGCGATTCTGTCCGGTTATTACGGGCGCGCGAATCTTCGCGTCGTTCTAACAATTTTTCGCGCAACGTGTGTCGTCTCGTACCGAACAAAACATCGAAATCGTATCGCCGTACTTAACCCGAGGGATGCGATTTTTCGTAAAATTATGAATATTTCATCGCGCACCTCCGGACGCGTTTAGGTATATTTTTTATTCGACGATGATACGCAACACGTACGTATGCAAGTTCTGAATAATGTATCGACGCGGCGTGAAAAATCTACTGTCTATAACTAGGACGTCGTTGCGGAAAGATTTTCGCCGACCGTCGTTGACGATTGATTGTTTCGAACGTTATCGCGCGTATGTTTACTTATTTATTTATTTAAGTTGATTAGGCCTCGGGGTCAGGTAACAAGCGAACCGTTTTTCGAATTACTAAATTTAAATCTCTAACAAAAAACAATCACAACTATGATTGCGTTCACAATTTGTTCGAAATATGTGGGTATATTTTCCGGAAAAACTTTACTTACACTCGTTGAGCGCTCCTCTTTAATAAACGAACGTTATTGTTAATAATTATCCAGTGTTTATCGCCGTTTAAATTTAATAAAGAACGTAATTAATTCCGTTAATTTAACGATCTTAAAAAATTATTAGACCCATATAATCGCGTGCTGTACATATATTTTATATTATTCATTAATAAAGTTGACGTCGACCGGACATTTTTCGATATATATATATATATTTGTGGAAACTGTCTACTGCGTACGTGTATTTCGTCCCAGCTTGATAGTAAAAAACAATTATGATCGTCCAGTATTTTATACGTAATCTCATCCGTGTACAAATACGTCGTGTATAAATATACAATTTGTAAACGGCGACGAAAAGCTACAGTTTTCTACACACACGGATTTAACGCGTACGTCGGTGTAGCGAGTTAGCTAACTGTAATTTCGTATTTAAATTCGTAACGAACATTGTTCTTACTATCTTACGCCGTTAGGTTTTAAAAATTCGGATTCGACACGAAAAGAATTACGCAATTATTTCCGTTATATTGGTTTCTGGGAGCCCTGGGGCGGTGTCCCCAACCCACCCCGACCCTGTTGTATTCGTCCGTATTCCGTCGGAAAATGTTCGATACGTGTGACAAACGGTCGCACGAGTCGCGCGGTAATCAAACCGCGACGTGAAATCGTACGGCTAGTCGGTTTCCGTTTTGGACAGACGTCGATCGTATGTAATACGCGTGCGTACGATATATACTTGGGTAGGTGTATATTGTTACGTTATTACGACACGTTGTAAACTGAAATACTGTATTTTATGATTGTTGACGCCTATCACGCGCACTCCACGTCGGAGCATAAATAATGACGACTTGTCAAACGCGAGATTATTTTTATGGCAGATGCGCAAACAATAATAACTCAATCGGATAATATTTACGACACAATTTTCGTACAATAAAACCATAAAAATTTTCAAGATTTCGTTGGACTAAAAAACAAAATATCGTTGAACGTTCGCGCCGCGAAACAATTTAACGCTAAAGTACACGCGTGCGGTGGTGGGCGGGCTGGTAGAGATTTAGCAGTCCATCATTTTGAGGCCATCACTCGATATTCTTCGTTTGAAAAAAATCGAAAAAATGTTACGCAAATTCGAACGTTTCGCTAAAAATATATACGTAATGTATATAGTACGAGGCGAAAATTGTAAACGGGCAAAAAATGTATTGACGTTTTCGAAACAACATGTTTATCTCGGTCAGTGGAAACGTTTCGAGCGCTTCGTCTTATTATTTGTCGGAATTGCGGCGACAAAACGAAATTCGATTTGTGGAAATCGGATGTGTCAACAGTTTAAGCCGTGTTTCGCAATTTTCGGGTAGTTTTTCTTCTTTCGCTTAAGAATACTACCGGAAAAAACAAAAAACCCCCCCGAAGAATATGTCAAATATTATGTTTACAACGCGCGTCAGAACGTAGGTGAATAATGTACGTAATGTAAAATACGAAACGACCGCGTTATTCGAAAAAACACGGACAAAAAACAAGAATACGTATTATTGTAAAATCAACAACGTTATCTTCAACCCTCTAATCTAAAAATTACTATAGACCCGTAGAAGTGGCGAGTGCATCTGTTAAACACGGACCGCCTGATAGAATAGTGGCACACCGGGCCAGCCCGTTATACTGTACGCGTTAACATTATATGGTAGACCGATAAAGACAAACAACGGCAGGGGTTCTTAACCGGCGGCCTACGGGATGACCGAATATTGTCGCGCGTTGTTAAGGTATAACGTAATAAAATTCTCGTTACCCGTTTTCAGGTTTCCGGTCGCGAAATTGAAAATTTCCCGAACGTAAGACAATCGGATATTATTGACGTTTTCCAAACACTATAATTAGCCCGAAGTCGGTAAACTTTGGTGAAATGCGTCGGACAACGGGGCCTTGGTAGTTTTCCGCGCCTTCGAGACAATCGTCGGGCAAATCAAAAATAACCCGCGTCAAATCGAGTACGACTCGCTACAGGAAAGACACGTGAAAATCATCGGGGGTGGGGGCAGTGTTTCTATACGAAAAAGCGTTCGGAGCGAAAAAAAAAAAAATTCCACCGCGTCGTTCTGAAACCGATACGTTTCGCTGAAAACCTAAGGCGACGGTTGTTTATACGCTTTTAGCGTAACGCAATTTTACATCTCGACGGGGTCCTCCACGGGCCAAAAATGGTTACGAACCACTCATCGCGGACGAACGTAGTTATCGTAAAAAGCTCGGTTACATAACGTTTGTTCGCGTCGACTATTTCGCCCGGCCGGCATAATCAATCCCGTCGTGTCGTAACGTGGCCACGTATGTTAGGAACGTCGCGTGTGATACGCTATATCGCTGACGGGAAAACAAGAACGAAAACAGTTTTACGTAATTCTTCCACACTCGTTTTCAAGTGATAATTAATACGCCGTGACAAGTCTATCGTTGGCGGTATTGATAATAAATCAGTGGAATTCGAACGCGAAATCAAGTGTGAATTCTCGAGTATTCGCACGGGAGGGACCCTTATTACGAAGATAATATCGTGCGTATCTGACGTGTATTTTCGACTAGATAATTCCTCCAAACGAAAATCCTTTAACAATATCCCATCTACTTATTATTAATTATAATAAATCACCGCGAATCCGACATATATATTATAATAATATACGCGAACGAGACACATTAATAAAGAAAAAATACGGCGGTTTTAAATTATTGACGCGCGGTAGTCGATATGACGATAAAACTCGGATCGATAGCGGTAGGGCGAACGAATTTCGAAACGTTCTCGAATCGCCGGGGCCTATAGAATTTGGCGTTGTATCGCCGTGTGCGCTTCTTTTTTGTAGTCGACTAGAATTTCGTCGGCGATCGCGTCGAGTATTTCGAAATAAATTTCGAACGTCGAAAACCCCGTCGTGTGAACGGTAAAAATCGTTACGGTGGACGATAGCGTGACGTCAATATTTGACGAAACGTCGTCGGTTTTAAAATTGGTACGCCCAAATACGTACGAATTCGCGGAGACGAAGACAGCGGTCGTTCGTTCAGACGGCTGACGGTGTAATTTCACGCGTTCAATTTCGTACGATCGGTACGTCGCGAGTATGAAACGTCTAAATTACCGCGGGTCCGACGAAGACGGCGAGTTTCCGATAATCGTCGAACCGAAGAGAAAGAATAAACGAAAATCGCGTTCGCCGGTTTCGCTCGACGTTACTGACATTCTACCGACGGAAGACCAAAAGAGACGTCGGTGGTGGCGCAAAACGACAGTTCGAAAACGGTTCCCTTTCCCAAAATACGAATTGGCACGAAGACTAGACGTTGGATTGCCGGGACGTCGGGCGCGCAATACATTTCGACGTTAATTGTCCAACGACCCCGTACTGTTCTCGCGAACTCGTCACGCGTGTGTATCGCCGTCGAAAACCGAGTACGCGTCGCTGTAGAACTATATATACTTACGGGCGGGCCGCGAACGGTTCGTAATTAGGCTTTTGTGTAAAACGGGCATGATTAATTGTATAGTTGTTCCAAACCCTACACATACATATACACATATATATATATATAATCGCGACGAATGTACACCCGAATCGATTCGATAACAATACAACATTATTGCGAACCCTCTCCAAGGAGACTCGAATGTATACGCGCACACCCATATATATATATATAGATATACGAAAGTAAACTGTGAATAATCTTACGCGTCGACAATTTGTCGGGCGGGACTCGGGGAACGAGTGACCCAGAAAACATCTGTTTCGAAAATCGCGACCGTATTCGTATCGGTCGTAAGCGCGTCCCTCTTTTTTCGTCCGCCTCATTCTCCCGATATATATATATATATATATATATATATTTTTCTTTCCTCCTCCTAGTCCTCCGCGTTTTGGACCCAAAACACAAAGACCGCGCGGGGGCGATTTGTCGCAACAAATCTAAAAGGGTATACAATATAAGGGCGTATTATGTATGTATATAAAATGTATACCGCTCCCGACCCGGTATTTAACCCGGGAGGTAATGATCTAGAAAGGCTTTAAACGAATTCTGTGAGCACGTATGTATTACGTAATACGCGCGTATAGCCCACGACGATATATTCTCCCGCGGCCGTTTATTATTTTATTTCTTCTCGGCCCCCTCCTCCACCGTAGTGTCCCGCGGCGTTTTAATGATATTTAAATTGTCCTCGAACAGTAATCGTACGTTGCGTTTATACGTTCGATTATTCTACACACACACACAGACGCGTGCACCCTTTAGTCCGAACGCGACATCAAACGGCGGAAAAGCACGCGCGTTAATAAATAATAGCGCGCACCTACGCGCGATCGCGTCGTCCGCGTCTCCCTTTATTATTACGAAGGCGCCGTCCGTTCCGCCGCGGAAAGAGAAGACCTTTTAATTTTCGTCCCGTAATCGCGCGCCCACATAATCCTTTAAACGTCCTACGCGCGCGCGTAATTGAAATTCCATTGTGGTAAATCCCTATCGATTCCCGGCAATTGTCGATTTCATTTTTATACCCTTCCCTTCCTTCCTCCTCCCCCCTGCTCGGGCCGCGCCTCTTCCTTTCGAATATAATACGCAATCGTTCCGCCGACGTCACGTTCCGCCGACGCCCGCGAATTCGTATATATATATCTCACGTCGCGTCATTCCGCTGGCTCCGTCATCCCCTAAATGCAAACTCTTACCGTACACGTTTACGCTCCGCTCGTAAAATTTCGCCCGCGGCCAAGCCCGTCGTCGTCGTCCGTCGCGGCGCATTCGTTTTACGACGGACGCCTCGGCGCGTCGTATTTTTATTTTATAACAACAATAATAATAGTAGCCGGTAATGATCGTACGAAATTCGAGTACCGTACAACGTACGCGAGGATCCACCCGCCGTCGCTACAATAAAACCGGTAAATATCCGCCATAAAACGAATAATCGTCGTCGGCTTAACACACCCGGTCAAACGCGTCACCGCGGGTAACGTCACGAGAATATATGTGGCGCGACGGACGAACGCGTACGATTCGTGCGGTTTACGTATTATTGAGCCGCCATAACGTTTCCAATGACGTGGGCGGAAGATACGCGGATCGTATACACGCGGTACTTAAGTAAGGTGTGGCCGACACCGTACGGTCGTCGTCGGGTCTCTTCGGCCGCCGATTTTCGCGGACGGTTTTTCGTAGTTGGCGACGGACTTCGTACGCGCAATCGTATATATATATATATAGATATTTATTTGAGGGGCGCGCGCGTTTACGGAAAGAAAATAGATTGATTCGCCGAAGCTGACCGAGACGAATTGACATTTGGCGGGTTAAGAAAATATTTTTGTTATGTTAACGAACGCGGAGAACCACGTAACCATAGCGCGTCCCATATATTCGTGTGGCGTACTATTCTTCGGAACTTTCGTTTTCGGTTCCACGAACGTTACAAACATATTTCGGGTCTGTAACGATCGTCGAAAACGTCGTCTTACGCGTCAAAAGTGACTTAGCCGCGAGTTTCGGCCACGGCCGTGTAATCGACGTAGTTACGAGCCCTCCCTTTTTTGTGTTACACAAATAATACGACTTTAACGAAAAAACGCGGCCCGTGGTGACGTGAAATATGTATTTTATTTATAAATTTCTCGAATACATCGTTGATTACTAAGGGGCGTTTTCGTGTTTTTGGTCGCCTTCTGTACAATAAGCGTATAGTACATTAAACAGACACGACGGTATTTAAGAAAATGGTCTGCGCTGTCGTTTCACAGGCAGAATCAAAATGACCACCGTCGCGACGTTTATTTATGTATCGCTTCATCCGAGTGCGCACGTAACGATCTATTTCACGCGATAAACGCGACGGTCGTTTTTCGCATCGATTTCTTTGGAACGAGTACGGACGTTTTAGACGGAGCTCGTCTGTTTACATAATTCGTTATATTCGATGGATTGGCGGTTGGTTTTATGACACAATTACTACCGATACCGATTAACGACTTTGGCGCCGACCTGTAATGAATATTGAGGCACAAAACGCGATTATCCAACGATAATAAACAGTGTTTACTGTTATTAGAATTGGTTTTTCGTAATAAGTGTAACGTAAATTCTATTCGGTTAAGTGTCGAAAAACTAAATTGAAAAGAACCGTTCGATTCGCCCGTCGTTCGTATACCACCATCATTGCAAATCAGTTGATCGCCATTACTTTTTATCTTAATTCGACCAACGATACCTAATGGACTAATTACGATCGAATCGTTAATCAAAATGTGTTCTAAATATAATCGTCGGCGTTTCGTTTCAAATTATTATACAAATACTAATAATTCTAAAAAATCTACTGATTTTCTGTTGCGATTAGTCGCGTAAATTTGGTAACAAGACGTATTCGTCGGTATATTTATCGCTCACATACGTTTCGTATTTAATATTAATCGAAAAAAGCCGGTCCGGTTGTATTGATAATAGGAGTCAAGTACACGTTATATAGGCGGTTGGTTCAAAAACCTTTGTTATATAGGAAAATTCGAACGAAAAGGTAAACGATACGAGAAAGTCCGATATTTTCTATTAAAATTATTTGTAACGCATTGATTTCGCGACAGAAAACCTCCAAGAAACATAAAAATGATTGTATAACGCGATCGATCGGCGTACAAATTCGATGTTTTAACACCACCGCGCAATTTAAAAATTGGGATTCGGGTCGTCGTAGTTTCGTTCGACTCGATTTCTCTTTGCTTCCTTTCATATCGGGGCTATGTTTTTGGTCTACTAGTTATTTTCTCGTTTTCGTCGAACACAAAACGACAACGATCCAGGGTGCGATCAAAAATGTCTCGAGACAGTGGTTTTCGTTGACGATGAACGGACGGAAAGTGAAACAGAAAAAATTGAAAGAAGAAACGAAATTGTATACAGCGGGACAGAAGGAAATGGCGACGCGTCTGATTTAATTAGTTTCAATCTGAGAAGAATCTCGTAATAATTTACGAGCGCTTTTTCGCGTATATAATAATAATAATAATAATAATAATGATAATATATTATATAATAAATATGCAGATGAGCGACGTCGTGCCCGAGCTCGCGCGGGACCTCTTCGGGAGCGTCGAGAATGAGAGAGAAAGAGAGAGCCGCGAGCTGCGGACGTATACCGGAATATATTATACGAAATGGATTCGAATAAAGGGACGATGGTGGAAGAGGGGAAACAGGAATCTCGGGACGATGGGTGGGGGGGATGGAGACAGACGACCGCTATATACTACGGCGCGCGTTCGTATATTATATTACGTGCGGCGAAAAATGGCGCGGAATACACCCGCGATCGTAATTACACCACTCGGCCGAGCGGCACAGTATATAATATAAATGAACTCGCCCGCCCGCCGTTCCATTCCGCCACCACCGCGACCACCGGCGCTCCTATCGCTACACCCCTCGCCACCAAAGTCCGTCCGGCCGTCCTTCCGTCCACGCGTTTAATTACAAAATACCAGTCGTGGTTCGCTCGGCCTCGGCACCTCGGCACCGGTGGTATGTCATTATATATATATATAGGACGATACCAACTCTCGACTCCGCCACCGCCTCGCCGACGCTGTAAAGCGTTCAACGCGCCATACGCAATATCCGACATAAATCGTTTTTTTTTTCCATATATTTCCTCTCCCTTCGTACCCGGTCGCCTATAGCCGTCGTTCGCCAATAAGACGACGATGACGACGACGATTAACAAAAAATACAAATTTTTACGCGCCGTACGAACGAACGAATACCCGAAATCCTTTATTTCCCCCTCCGGTAATAACGCCGAAACGTATTATCGCACGGTCGTTAGGTTTTTCGTTTTATTAACTGGCGCTTGTAAATATAGCCGGATATTACGGACGTCATTCACTAGACGCTACGGAAAATCCATAATTCGTCCCTCACGTAGATTTTCTCCGATATCTTCGCGACGATTAATTACCGTCTTCGAACGGTGGAGAATATTCGCGAATCGTCGTTACACACCAAGTACAAGGTTTCGACTAAAAAATTATCGAAACGGAAACTGAAACGATCGGCAATATGAATTGAATCCGTTTAGCGAATTTTTCGCGAATTTCGTCCGCCGGTTATACGATAAATAACGATTTCTTTTTCAGCGACACTTCCAACGTCACGCACGATTTTAAAATTCTTTAGTACATCGAAAATAGCGAATATAATTATATCGTTCAAATATTGCCGAGAAGATCGCCTTCGTTGTTTGATAAACACATCATTTTAGATACATTGAAGATACATTCTTCACGCTTCTCTCGGTATCTAAAATATTCGTATCGATATTATCGATAGTAGTATATCGTTCGATATAAAACATTTAAAGTGTGTCCAGGGCGTAGTTTTACACGCGTATTTATTTAGGTAGCGTTACCGACGTACGCGTTTTACAAGAAATATAAAAAAAGTCTTTATTCCGAATCATTGTCGTGGTCCGGAAATGGATAACTGGGTGAACATGAATATTCGAACACGGTCACGCACGAATTGTCTTCGAAAATGACTTGTTCGAAAATCGAGAAATATATTTTAGAATCTTTCGTCCAATTGCAACTCTACGACGTTTCAGAACAATAATACACACACATATCGACGTGATGGCTTCGAGTGTGCTTTATCAGCTCGTGTAACAACGTGGATTAGGATTTTGTTATTATCTTCAAAACGTATTTACGTTTGACTAATACGGTACAATAAAATCCGAACCAAATTCGAAATCGTTCGACTGCTTATTGGATTTCAGCAGATAACGGCAACGCGTGCATTAAGTATTTTATGTGTTTTCATTACCCTTCACGCACCCCACCCCCCCGTCATCAACAACATACGTAAAGCAATAATAATATATTATTGTACGTAGGTTCGCCGTATAATAATAATAACACGCCGGGCTCCAATCCTTGTAAAACGACGCCGGTGACGGTGGCCATATACCATCTGCTTTCGCGTAATCCCGTTGGATTAATACCATTACCTCTAAGTACATACTTCTATACCAATATATACGTGCGTGTGCGTGTGTATGTGTACGTGTGTGTGTGTACGTGTGTGTATGCGTGTGCGTAGGTATATGTACACAATATACCAATACGTGATCATAAACTCGACGTGTTCCAAACATATTGCACCGGCAGGGGCGGTTAAAATACGCCGTTTTCTTCTTTTTTTAAAAACAAAAAAACTTAAGAAACGAAAAAAACTCGTTTTTTTTATTGACAATAGCTTAAAACGATACGTTATTTACTCCGAACAATAATAATTACGACGTGTTTACACGACGCATACACTTGATAAGGACGTACGGAGACGATTGCGTACGACGACCGCGTTCTCCTCCTACGGTCCGAAGCTTTGATTTAAATCCAATATGTTAACCGTTACGTTTCTAAACGAGTAAAACGTTCGTTTCGAGAACGCAGTGCACGCTCGTGTAGTGTTCGAGGAACGCGTTTTTAAAATTTGTTTGTACAATTCATCCGTATAAGCACTATTACCAGTCGCACTGGCTCCGTCGTATATTTTCGTTTTGTGAAATTTTTAACCGAAAACGATTAACGATTCCGATTATCGATGAAAACGTCAAATGTCGCAACACTCCCGCTATCTTTTTTACGTTTAAACGTTACGATTCTCCGTTTATCTAAACGTCGTTGGCCCACGTGCCGAATACAGCACGTGGCGTAAACAACGTCGAAACGTTTTCAGAACGTGAAACCTCGTTGGCGTATTGTTCTATTTTTGTGCCCACGCCGTTATTGTATGTCTCATTATTGTGTTATAATATCGCCTCAGTTCGTTCCCCGAGATATTTACGATTATTTATTAACTAGCCTAACGTTATTTCGAAATGAAATCAAAATACTAACCAAAAATCGCGAATTATTTTTACGTGCCGTTAAAAGAGAAAATTTTGCCTAAGTTCGAAATTGATTTTACTTAAAAAAAACGGCGTAAGTGTTCCATGAATGGTCATTTTTGTGTCAAAATCGAAAAAATAATTTTTCGAGAATACGAGACAATTTTACCGTCAAATTTGCTAAATAACAACGTTATGTTAACGCTAGGCGTATTATTAGCACCAGATTATAATTGATGTCGTGTCGTAACGAAGTCGACCAGATGTGACCATCGAGTAGACAATAAAAAAAGTTATTTAATCAAGCAAATAATTATTTCTAAAACGTATCGGATTAGACCACCTAACTAGGACCGTTTTTAACGGAACATCCAATTTCGAACAAAATAAAACGAAACGTTTTCCGTCAATAAAATGTACAAAAATACTTCAACGCCACGTTAATTTTTTCATTCCGACGACGAATGCGGTACGCGCGCACACGGAGACACCCAAACGTACATAAATATACGCCACGCCAACGTATTATTAGACCGCTGTCGTCCGTTTCTAATCAGTTCAGTTAATAAAACCCGAAGACTTTTATACAATTAATCTCGCCCGAGTAATTTAACGCCTACGCGAATAGTAATAATAATAATAATAATAATAATAATCGTGACGGGTGTGCGCGTGTATGTCCGGGGCGTGCGTACGGGACGTACGTCGTAATACGCGCGTTTCGAACATTCGGTTAGGTCCGCCGATTCGTCGTAGTCCAACCGAGGAATCCCCGACGACGGTCACGGTAAATAACGTCGCTTTCGCCGTCTCACCGTCTCCACCGAACGGTCCCCGCGCGTATTCTAATCCGAATATCGGCTACCTATGTTTGGCTTCCGTTTCGCCGGATTTAATAATATTATATCGGAGACACCCCGTGTATAATCACAACGGAATTTGCGGGTTGTCGTTATATTATTATTCGCGCTCCGTTCCTAACCAAACGTAATAACGCGCGCGAGGTTTCTCGCGCAATTACTACGAACGGCTTTTGTTTCGCGTGCGCGCGCACGCTCGAATATTTATATATATATTGTACGTGGTAGTAATAATAATAATATTCCTACGTGATAATGTAACGACCCTCCCCGACCCCGGAGCCGTCCGTTTTTCCGAAAAACGGGTACGCGGTGAAAGGACGGCGGCGGTGGTGGCGGTGGCGCGAAATTCGCATTAGCAAAAAGTGGTCTCCGGTACGAGAGCGCGCGCGAGTGAGCGCACCTGATGTCTGTCTTTCGCCCCCGCGCGCCCGGTAAACTGTTTAAAAACTCCGATGACCGAAAAACTTTTTCGCTACCCGCGCGCGCGCGTTCGCCGTCCGCACAACAATGGCGGGCGAAATCTCGCGCACGCACCCGTACCCGTGTAACCTCTTTATAAGCCGGTCTCGCTAAAGTGCGCCACTTCGGCGGGCGGTCGTTTCCTGGCAGATATGGGGTTGCGGGTTATCGTCGGGCGGGCCGCGTCGACGGAAGGATGGCGGGAACGAAGTTAATGCGCGTATACCCTAATGAATAATAAAAACTTCTTGTACCGCCGACGATAATACGCCGCGAGACGACTCCGGGACGGACGCGGTTGGGTAGAGATGGCGTGAGAGAAATTAATATATACGACCGCGACGATTTGATTTACAGTGATAGGCGTACGGCGAACGGGCCGAGCATAGAGTTTAAAACGGGAACGATATAAAAAGGAACGAACGCGCGGGGACGTTTACGGCGAATTCGTTTTTTTACCGCTAAAATCCGTCCCGGCGTTTTTTTTCTGTCTACCGATACGTAGTATATATTTACGTGTTATATTTATATACGTGTGTGTGTGTGTACATCTCGAAACGAATGACGCGATATGACGACCCGAGTCGACGCCGTGGACGGAAATGCATTTCGAGGGGGGGGCGCGTCATTACTTTCAAAAAATGATACGACTACACGTCAGACCAGTCGTCACTGATTTTGCCCGGAAATGCGTACGATATTTTGCGTTCGATAAAACCGCTACAACGGTATATCCGTTTTCGTATTAATTATAAATACTAACGCGAAAATTCGTCAGTAAAAACTTGTCCGGGACACGGACGAAATATAACGGGCGAGTTATTTATTTAAAACCGGTACATTGTCAGGAGCAACGAGTACGAGTTACAAGTACGCGCCTGTTAAATATTTCGAAGGTCGGACGTTTGTATAGTACGCGGGAGGGGGAAATCCTGAGATTAATTTACGTGTACCTTATGCCCGGAATACACAAGGCTAGTTTTTCAAGCTAGGATAGCAAGGTAATACTAGTGAGCTAGAAAACTAGTAATTTTAGCTTCGTGTAAACTAGCTTTGTTTTTAAGCTAGCAAGCTAGGGAATATTCTAATAAGCTAGCATGTCAAGCCAGGCTAGTTTAATAGGATTGCGTTCTATT
The DNA here is from genome assembly GCA_025469175.1 of Geopemphigus sp. TES_GeoC_2020. Lineage (NCBI taxonomy): Eukaryota > Metazoa > Arthropoda > Insecta > Hemiptera > Aphididae > Geopemphigus > Geopemphigus sp. TES_GeoC_2020. The sequence continues at coordinate 61,806 of JAIPRN010000255.1, read as the reverse complement.
GTTTTTGAGCTTGCATGCCTCCTACCACTGAATTTACTATCTACTATCCTCTTTCATTATAGTATTCATACGTTGAATTTTTGGAACCATGCGACTTAATAGGATATCGAAAATATCTGGCGTCATTCTCAGAATACTCTTGAACTCGCCTATATTTTCACAGCGAAGTTCTTCTAAAAGTAATGCAGATGATCCACGTTCTTTCCATCTTAAAATCCACGATCTCGTCCAAATACGTTTTTCTAGCAACACTTGTAAATCGTCTAATGCAATGTCACATAGTTGCCGAAGCAACTGTTTTATTCTTATTACATTATTCCTTTTACGAACGCGGTTCATTTTTATTTGTTTTCACTAAATTTTTAACTTTACAAATTTTATATCTGTGCCCGGAATACACGAATTGAAGGTCTCGAGTATACTAAACTGTAAGAACTGTTTATAATACAATTTTTCCTAGCATCGTATAAACTATTCTAGCTTCTTCCAAGCCAGGATAGTAAGCTAGGATAGGCGTTAGAAATAGCTAGCTTGCTATCCTAGCTTGAAAAACTAGCTTCGTGTATTTCGGGCACTAAGCGCGTAATAAGAGACTCAGCGGGAATATAAAAAATGGCCCAAATTCGCGAACCCCGTCGGTAAAACGTTTCGTGTATCGCGGAAACTGCGTCGTTTTTCGTCGGCAACGGTTTCACGAGCAAAAACGGACGTTTCCGCCAACTATTCTTTTTGCCGGCACATCCGCCACGTCGTCAAAAACAAATTCGTCGATTACAATAATAATAACCGAAATCAATCCTTAAATTGACACTTGTATCGACCACTGGTGTTCATACGTGTATATTATGCCGGTACGTACCTATATACTTTACGAATCATTCGATTCCATAGTTGTTTATTCGACCTTTATTCGAACGTTTATTAAAAAATTGTTAAATTGAGCGCGAACGATTTCACGACAAATAAATTATTTTGTACTCTTTCCCGCTCTCGCGTACTGAAATAGCGTTCAGTACGCCTCCGAGCTATAGAAAATACGAATTATTTTTTTTCGAATTTATAGCTTATATATAATTTATATACGACGATCGTGTGTACACGTGAAGATGATTACGGAACGGATTCTTGTCGTTTATTGGCGGGAAATATTACGAAAAAGTTATTACCTTATTTATTGCGCGTTGTGTCGATTTATTGTGGCACATTAACCGTTTGAAATCGCGTTTGACAAATTCGAAATTGTATACGTTTATTATCTATACTATACCGGAAATGTTTATATCTATTTGTTAATACGAAAAATTGCTCAACGGACTATAAGATAATATAAAATAAACACGAGCGATTTTACGATTATTGTTTTAGTAACATAATTTAAGGTTGTTTTATATGTTTATTATTTTGGTTTCACGTCAAATCAAATCGTAAAACACGTATTTATCAAAGGACGGGCGTCATATATGTGTCTATAAGTTACGTGTATATACGTGGATCGTCCGACTGTTCATTTGCACGCGATCGGTTCGTGATAATCGAAAATTCGGTTCGAAATTCATACACGCGCCGAGCGTACGTACTGTTCACGCGTACAGCTTACGAACAATATTTCGAATATTCGTTAACGAAAAGAAAACCTTATAATATGCAACGTTCGAATAATTTGTGACGTATGTGACTAGGAAGTTGTTTGGAAATATTTATTCGAATACCACGCGATAATACGACGAACGTTTCAAAAATACAACGACGATAATAGTAACCTTAGCTGCGTGCGTTTAACGATTATCCTTACGATTTCTGTACGTTAATTTTCTTTTATCGCGTTCCAATCCAAATCGATAATAATCGATTTTCGATAAACCGGTGTATATTTTCAATAGCTCGTGCAACTTACGTCACTACATAAAATAATCGTGACCGCAGTAACAACGGTCGTAGTTTCTTCGTTGGCGTACATACAGATGGTACGCGCGGTATGTGGTAAAACAATTAAAAAAAATAAAAAACAAAATGATCGATCCTTATGAGGGCGCGGCAGACGAGGATGGTAAACGTCTCTGTACATTTTCCCACTAATTCTATTTGACGGGCTAATTTATCGCGATATAACATAAATAAATAAATATATATATATATAGTCACCGAAATATATATTACATATAAATCGTCTGGAGTACAAAAACGCGAACCATCGTGTAGGAAGCCGGCCTCGGCGGCGGTGTGCCACGACGGCAGTTAATTTTCATTAACCGCAATACGCCGGCTGCGGAGTTCAGTAGGAAGGGTGAGCAAGAGAGACGAGAGTTGACCCTTAAGGACGCTGACATCATTTTACCGGATGACTCACGTGTGTGTGTGTGTGTGTGTGTGTGTGTGTGTTTGCGTGTGCGGTCACACACTGGCGGTTCTGTGTAAAAAAAAAAATAATAAACTAAGAGCATATTAGAACTAAAATAAACGATCATAATAAAACCCTATTAAAATAATAATAAACCACTATCCCTATAATTTATACAATCGTATGGATGATGACAATAATAATACGACGACGAATACTGTATAAATATTTAAAGGTTATGTATAGGAAACTGCAAACAAAAAAACAAAAATATAAAGACGAATCGTACGATAGAAACTTGACCACCTTTTTTTATTTCAACGCGATTGACGAATACAAACGTAATTTAAATTACGCGCGAATCGTCGAAGTTCATTGGACTGTGACATTCGGAATACATAAATCGGCTTACGAATTCGTCGTAAATCGTATTTTCGTAAGTTAAATAGTTTAATCTATTCGATATTTTGGTTTAGATAAATTTTTCGAAACGTTTTTAAAATTATGATTAATCGCCGAACGACGATTCTCAGGTTTTACCACATACGTTATATACAGTTGTCATTATTATCTCGGTAAAAATAATGAAACGAAACAACTCCTTACGCTTGTCGTAAATGTTGTAATACGTACCTGTTTAGTCGTCGAAAAACCATATAATATTAATTTTGTAATCGCTCCAATAAAAATAGATAACGAAAATATCTTGATCAATCAAAAAATACTTCGCCAAATCGTAAAAAGTATCAGCGCCTGTTCTTTAATTGAAATATACACCTAAACCTTAACAATAAATATATATATATATATATATATATGAAGCGCGAAACCGCGTTTTTACGGACTATTTTTTGGGGTGTGGTTTCCTATTGACTGTAATCGCGTGGGTAAACGGTATTCTACAGTTAACACGTATGCGTGCGACGAGTCTTTACGTTTTTTTAACTATATTTAATTGGTTTTGTTAAAATTTCGTTCGTTTTTTATTTCCGTCGGGTGTTCCCGCTCAGTATTTATATTCCGCCGTAGAATTTAGATTGCCCGAGTCACAGTATTCGCTGGATGGATAAACAACTTCACAGTGTACCGATCAAATCCGTAAATAATTGCGCTCAAACCGAAATATATTTTTTTACGTTCTCCACAGTTCCTAGCGCAAGATCGGTTTTTAATTCATTTAATAACGTATAACCGTTATTTATATTACACGTATCTAGCTATAAACGTGGTCGTCATATATAAATATTAATTACCGTAATCGAAAAAGCGAGTAGTTTTTTGTTATCGTTATAATTGTCGCCGTGCCATTTTTGGTCAACAAGCGAAACGAATTTCAGGGTAGGACAATATTTTAGTATATCAGTCGCGAACTCTGTTTTGAAATCATTAAACGGATTGTATCGAAAAACGAAATAAACGCGTTCCTATACGCTTTGAAAATGAATACCGTTCGTTTAATTGGTGCATGTCAGATTAATTGTATCTGTTTCGTACGCTCGCGCGCCGGGTTTTGTTTTTATTTTATTCAAAATTTGTCCGGACCGCAATCCTTTAACACATAGCCGCGTGACGACAACAGCGACGACCTTTTCGATTCCTTGACAACGCGGGTCTTGGGCGCGGCGACGGTCTATCCACCCACTCACGCTCTATTTTCCTCTTGCCGTTCCATACAACCATTTCCGTCACGTACTCCCGAAAAATGGGAACTTATCGTCGGTTTAATTCGAGCGACGTTTAAATATACGCGTACGTTTGAATTTATCGTCTATAGAAAATATCCGAAAATGAATAATAGTATTGTGTTTCGATTTTGAAAAGCTTTGTCCAATTTATTATCCAAGATTTATCTTTAGTATTCTTATTAGGTATTAAACGTATAAAAACAATTATCGTTTTCGACGATAAAATACCTATAAGAGTAACTTTGGAGGTATAATGAGGCGTAGAAATACATTTTGGTTTATCGGTAAATTATTATTTCATTTCTGGTTAACGTTATTATTATTTTATTACACCGGAGCCAAACGCGGAGAAAAAATATTTTTTGATTTCAAGTTCGAGTTCTGACAAAATATTCTTCTACTTATGTTCCTAATACAATACTCGTGTAGTATAAAAGTAGAAATATATATTTTCCAACAACCGATGTTCAAAAAAATGTTCAGTTATTCTGTTATATCCAATTACTTCCGCGTAAATAATTACGTAGTATTTTAATTGTGTAAAGTTTGAGAATTGATATTTAAATAATTGTATATTTGGAAATTTTGTTTTCGATAACTACCATAATCGTCTTTTTAGACGTATAAATACTGAAAATGGGTAGATAATATGTACGCTAATCTGTAATTAAATAATACGTGGAAACTGATTGTTACGTAATTTCGCTGCGAATAAATTTCCAAATTATTTTTACGAAAATATGTTACCAATTAGTTGACGCCTTTACGTCGCAAACGTATTTAGCTGCTTATATCACGAGATAAAACTGCGCGTTTGCCACAATTACGTTTAATTTTTGGTAATTTTCGGTAAAATCAAACGTCAGTGGAGAATCGAAATTTCGGTTAGATGCGTACGATCGGCTGGATTTATGTAAACGTACATGAAACTATAACGATGGCTGTTTAGTAGTAAAATAGCGCGTCATTTCGCCACAAATTATTGTATACATATACGTATATAATACCGTTGTACTCGTCTCTGTAACCGCACAACATTTTAAAAAGGCAATCGTAAACACATTTGTACAAATTAATAATAAAATATTACGTAACGACAAAACTATCGATTGTTTAGTAGTTGATTTGTTTACACGGTACATAGTATGTATAAATATATGTATATAAGTTTAACGTCGTACATACATATTATATAATGTTGTCGAAAAGAGAATGTATGGGTATTTTATTATTTAACATTTAGTTTTTTTTTTGTGGAAATCTCTTTGCAGGTCTATATATATATACAGTCTGATTATATAATACGTAAGGGAAACGCGGAAAAACGATTCTGTGAGTGCGTAAAAAAACAATTTCGGCGGCTTTTGCACGAACGAGGAAATCACGCGTCTGTGCAATAGTGAAAAATTTAACGAAAAACAGCGCAGCAGCAGTAGCAGTAGCGCGCACCCATTAAACGAACATGTGCGCGCTGCAGTGTATACGAGCAAAAAATCCCTTTCGAAGAGCGAAAAAAATAAAAATCTTGAGCGTGTTTTTCCCTTTCTCCTTTAAATAAGTTATCCGCACTGCGAAGCGTTTAAAATTGCAATAGTCTGGTAATCCCGACGTGCGTACCTGTGTGTGTATGTGTAAATTTAATGCTGTTTCTATCTTTGTGCGTTCCAGGCACGTTTCGACGAACGTCGCGCGCTCTCAATTCGCAAATATAATAATTTTATATTACATAAACGAGCGATCCCACGCGATTTTTAGTATTTATTGTACAATGTGTTTGTGGGTATGTGTGTTTGTGCGTTCGTATATCGTCATCGACCTTATCGCGATATATATATAAATTCTACAAAATAAAATACAACGACGATCGCGATGTATAATGCTATCATATTTACGAGAAACCTGCTTAGAATATCCGTTTGCTTTATGTTAATATTTTAGGAGACCAATGGCTCTCTGGCGTTGCGGTGTATAAAGGCGATATCCGCCGCGACGTACATCGTAAATAATAAGAGATCAACCCGCCAATAATGACTGTAATAACTACGCGTGCGCGGGTAAGTATAGAGCGATATTGTTGTCGGTTTACCGTGAAATATTGATGCGCCGAAATGAAACGGCGAACGTCGCGCGTGTACGCGGGGCTCGAAACAAGTGTATAGTATATTACGTCGGATTTCGCGTGATTTAATTTTGTTTCGTTTTCGGCCGACAGAAACTGACGTGTTCAAACGAAAAACAACCAAATGTAAAACCGTACGTTCCGAAAATCCTGGTTGCGTTACGTGTAATTCTACTCTCGATTTATTTGTTTGCCGTAGAACGTAAATCAAGGTCTTAATTGTCATACTGTATATCACTTGATCCACGCTTTACACACAGATTTGGTTTTCTCGTAGTTACGCTGGCCGGTTTACAAACTACTAACGCTTACTATCCCGCGCTATAAAAATTAAATATCCCTCGGTCGCGACCGCTAAATTCTACGTATTATTCGTTACGGTTTTTATTATAATATTTTATAGACTCCGTTACGTCGAGTTGTTACTGACGATAACGTTATGTCCGTGCAACTCCGACCGTTGCCGTCTCGAACCCAACCGGGATCACGGACGCGCGATATTTCTTATTTAAAACGCTTATCCCGTACCCGTTGATCGTTAACGAGGGTTCGATTACAATTTAGGGCCGTGCGTATTCTAGATCGGATTAACGCGCGAATATGAAATTAACCTGTTCGATATCGTGCGCGTCATAAACACGTTATATTCGTGAGTGTAGATCGACAGGTATGAAGGCGCGCAAATACATTTACCAATTACATTGGCCGACCAGTGTCGTCGAAGGTTCAGAAAACCTATAAATCGTTTGTGTGGACCGTATAAAATGGTTATCGCAAAATCGCCATTTTCGGACGCGGCGAAAGGAATTAATCTACATAATGTAAGTGCTGTGCACCACTATTATATCGAGTTCACGACGACACATTTACGCGAGCAAAATTATACGTGAAAAGTCGATTTTTTTTTCTTTCTTTTTTTTTGTTAATCGAACGCTTCCGGCTCGTACGAGTTCTCTCTCTCTCTCTCACACACTTTATCCCGTACTCCGGAACCGATTTCAAGTGGCGTAACGTATTAAAAGGTGTTTTAACGGCGAGCCATTAATTGTTGTTTTTATATCTCTTCCCGTTAATAAATAGGACGTTAAATCGTCCGGTGGTGTATATTACGGAACATTGAACGCCGTGCATGGGTATACGGGTGTAACCCGATGCAAAATTGCTTATGGTTTTTTCCCGTTCATTAGGATTTATTAGTTTTAACTATTTAGTGAAGAACGCGCCAGTAACTTCATTTAACAACGGCACCGCCGCCCGCGGTATATAAATTATCTTTTCGACGATTTAAAGGCATTTTTATGAGAAAAACGAGAATGGTTTACGGCGTACGACATTTAGTAACGATAATAACAATAATAATAATACGATTCACGAACGAGCGACACGTGTGCACCGTTGAAATTAATCGAAACGTTCCGTTAACGCGTTACGTTTGGAATTATTTTATTCGGTAGTTTCCGAAACGTATATTGGCGTATATAATTGATAAATCGAACGAGACTTGCAGACAAATTAATCGATCGGAAATATATCGAACGAGTACTAATTAACGTTGTACACGGCCTAAGTAGGTAAATACGCCCATGAATATTATTCGAACTTATAACATTGTTTCACTATTACGATACGCAGTTCGGTGGAATTTCCAAATGTGTCCAAATGTTTTATTCTTAAACGTTATTTTACGTGTATTACAGTAACCGAACCACGAAATAATTACGAACAATCTTTAATTGGTTTTTTATTAATGTACGTATCGATAAACGTGTGAAAATAAAAAACATATAAATCTTTATATAACGAATGAGATAAATTTCACGTTAATATAAATTTCTAGTAAATAAACGAAAAGATATTGAAAGAAAATGATCGACAAAAACAACTCCGAGGTAATAAACATAAAAATACAAACGTTAAAAATCCATTATGGTGTAATTTTAAATTCGAACGTAGATAATCGAACGCGTTGGAAAAACGATTCTGATTGAAAATACGGGCAATCCAAAGACATTTATACCTCTTAAAAATGACTCGAGAAGTTCGAAATTTGGCAAACCGTATCACGATTGCCGACGTATATCGGGTAAAATATTTCGATCATTTTTATCGTAAGCGAAAAACGTGAATCGATAAAAAGAAGCGAGTGAAAAAAAGCTACGACATTGTAAAACCGTTACAAAGTAGAGAGAATATTCCCAAATGGGGGGAAGGGACACTCTAAATAATAGCGCGAAAAAACAATTAACGTTTTCCGATATGAAAAATGGCGACGCGCAACGATCAAAGTCACTTACAAAACAGTACGACTATATAATTAATATATACGAACGTTTCCGAGAGAATAAAATGAATATAATTTTAAGCAGTTCGTCGTGCCGTGAAAATATTGGGGAATATAATAAACGGTTAAGAGTTACGTTTAAAGTTGTTCTCGTTGAGCCAAAGGTTTTCCTCGCGCACGTTTCAAACAGCGCCTCGACGAGATCTGAGAAAATGTTTTCGCGTGTAAATTTATCGTTGAAAACCGACGATCGTTTAATCGTAACGCCGCCGATTACTTAAAACCCTTCCCCCCTCCCCCGTCCGGGTTCTCATCCAAACGAATTTAGCCGTCGCACTGGATCTGGAGAAACAATGTGCAGTACACAACGGGACTAATTTAACGCGAACAACTGGACGTTAAACGATCGCTTAATCGGGAACGACGACGGATATGGAAACGGTGGCGAAATCGGTAGGGAACAGAGACGGGCGTAGCGGGAGACGAGCTTACCGTTGTGTTTGGCTTTCGGCGTGACTAGACGGAACGCGCTGCTGTTCCCGGCGGAGTTGCTATGATGATGATGATGATGATGATGATGATGATGCCGGTGATGATGTCCGTTGACCGGAGATTCGCGTTGACGATCGAATTGCACGTAGTCGAGTAGACCGGTCGGATGTCGGGCAACCGTGGCTGGTGGTGTAGCGCCGTCGTTCGAAATGGAAACTGCGCCGCCACCGTTTCCACCGCCGCCGCTACAGCCGGCTACGGGGACGACGGCCGACGATGTGGACGAAGACGACGACGACGACGAGGAAAAACACGTGCGGATGGCCGACGGCGGCGTCCTCTTGACCGACACGCTGAAGTCGATGGGGGCGGACACGGTGATTTCCATCGGGTTTCCGGGCGAAGTGACGGCCAGACGACGAAAAAGTTTGTAACGCGGTCGGCGACGGGTTGCCCGGTCCCGGATTGCCGTTGGCTTTCGGGGACGACGCGAAGCGAAAAAACCTAACGAACGACGATCCGCCCGACCGACAATTACGACATCACGCGTAAATCCGACGATATAGTATTGTTATTATTGTGTGACCGTCACGGCGGAACAGCTCGTGTCACTGCAAGTCTTCGTCGTTCGGGCGTCGACGATCTCTCGCCGTCGTCCTCGTACGCGGTATATAACGTATATAAAATCGTACACACGCGCGCGCACACACACACGCGCGCTCGCAATCCGGTCGGGCGGTATAAACGCATTAATGCCGCGCGAAGGCGGCAGACCGGTCGTCGGCACGTCGATGGGCCGGCCCCCGAGGCACACTCCTCCCATAAAACGACTTTTGACTAACCGCAACGGACGAGCGCGTCGCTGGCGGTTTCCGACTACCTCACCCGTCCGTACCTTCCCGTCCCTACCAGCCCGCCACCCAACTCTCTTTCACGACTATACAATATACGTATATATACATACGCGAGAGTGCGTGCGCGCGTCCTTGCGTCTATGCCTGTGTGTAGGGTGTATGTGTGTGTGTACAGTCGAGCTCTCCTGAAATCCGCCCGCGTTCACTACTTGAACGGCCGATCCCATCTATCCCTTCCAGCCGCCACCGACGTTGAAATCCCTAACCGCACTATGACCCTACACACCGCCGCCACCTCACCGTTCTAGCTAATCCTTGACGCGGCGGTGTATATGTAATATAATGTACGTCGTGTGCCCGCGGTTTTCCGCCACCGTCCTTCGAACGTCCTTTTTTCCCGCGGCCTCCAGGACGACGAATTTCACGCGTACACCGATACGTATACCGGTTTCGCGAGGGACGACAGGTGTGTTAAAGAATATCGAATAACAAATGGATTTCGAATCGATTACGGCGGCGACTGATTTAAAACACTATCCTACGGTAATTCCCAGACAATTATTATCGTAACACACGGAGTTTTATATCGAAATAAATTTCTCGGCCAATATTTACAATCGCGAAAAGAAAACACTTCAGAAAAGTAATAAACGAAAAGTAAACTTCGTGCAAATATTTCTGTACTAAAATATTTTTAATAATTTTGTAGCAATTCAACGGACGTCATCGTTAAAACCTTAAACGAGTTAAAACATACAATTAAAATATTTATTTCTGAAACAAAGGATATATTTTCATTAAAACTATTTAATTACACTTAAATAAATTACACCGTCTTCGATCACAATCTACTCTACGTCTATATTATTATATAGACGTATATAAATATATTTATTAGGACACGGTTTTTATGTGAATCGTTTTCGTTTCGATCGTTTGTGTCAGAACATTGTACGAATAAATTTGAAAACAATCGCGAGTAAGACGTTGCCCCCTTTCAGTGACCGAGTAAGACGTTTCTTCGTTACCGCGCCTCTAAAAGCCACTTTTACTTCATTGATTTGTCCAAAGTTTATTCACCTATTTCTATTTCAAGAGATTTTTTTACATTCGTTGCTCCGAAAATTTTAAGAACAAACGTATGTAAGCGATATAACGGAATAACATGTCGGTGACGAAAAAATTGTATGTTAGAAATATCGTTCGTTATAAGCATGGTGTATACACGCGAATTTATATATATATATTCCTATTTGTATTTCCGCGTGTAAGCCTATCGATTTATAGGTGTTTTTATTATGTTCGGTCCGATTGATTTTTCGCCCGTTATATATATACAAATATTTTCGCGTAACGCTGTCGCTGTTTATAAAAAAAAAGAAAATAACGTTCCGCCCAACGCCGGCGAAGTAGCGAAAGCGTTCGATATACCGTTGTTTCTTTTTTTAGGCCAGACGAAACCGATTTCGTTAAAAACTTTAATAAAACGTAAACGTCGAGTTTTTTTTTTCGAAAACGTTTTTAAGAAAGTATTGGGTGTTTTTTAATTTGGCTTTTGAACGCTTTTTCAGGAATCAAGAGAGTGTTCTGTTAATCTTTACACGAGTTACTTTCCGGTCACGAATCGTATACTTCATTTAACACGTTTTTCGATTTTCCGAGTAGTCTCGTGTAATTGCGAACAATTTTCACAAAATTGCAGCAAACAAACGGTGACATTTTTTTCGTTCCGGATTTTTGTATTTAACCTTTAAACAACTTAGTAAAAGTTTAACCGTATAATATGTTAACGGTTTTTTTTATTCAAATCGTTTGTCGTAACTTTTTTAAGCGTGTAAATTTCAAAAAACCACGAATAATCATAAAGGAAGTTACGCTAAGAATCGTTTTCCGAAAGTAACGATTTGTCGCTTTTTTCGAATGTATAATAATATTACAATTGGAACATGTGTTCCACTCGGCCCGACACCCACAGTATTCGCGATACGCTACCTTTTTTTTTAACAACGACGTGCATTAAAGTAATCGAAAAAGTATCTATAGGAAATGACTTCGGGTACGATTTCCAATCTATTATATCTTGATTTTTGAATTACTCTTAACCGCCCTTCCCCAAAATAGCGGTTTTCGCGTCATTTCTTAGAAACGTCGTCGGAACACAATTCTCCAAGAACAAACAAAATCTCCGCCCCTTTCAGCCCTCGATTAAACGCTAACCCGGAGGACATTCTTCGACGCGATTTTCCGCTGACGAAACCTAGGGAACGCGTACTAGTATGTCATTCACGGTGCACCGCGCCGGAATTGAAACGGAATTCGTATATACGGACGGTGTTGAATTTGCACGTGGCCACCGCGGGAAAACACTGTCCAGACATACAGACACACTCGTGACTATTATTATCGCGGTGGCGAGAATGTACAATTTCCGCGTCGTCGCGTTTCGCAACGCCGGTTTTTTATAATAATTCTTGGGCGGCTTCCTAGCACGCGCCCTTCTTAAAACAAACGATAGCGATTTAACCGTAATATATCGTCGACAGAAAAGAAAACGAGTTCGACGTAACAATTAATTGATTAACCGATCGGTAACTTGGAAGTTTACGACGAATCGGGTCGGGATTAATATATACGTGTACAATTCCTATTCGATTTGGAATCTCTCGGTATTTCGTCGTCCTTAAAAATTAGAAAATGCGAATATTGTTTGTCTTAATATACGCAATTTTACGGTCATATAGCGAGTAAACGTGCACTTTGTTTGATGTTTCTATTCTGTCTGTTTACGGCGAGTAATAAAACGCACCTTTTACGCGCCGAATTCGTTACGCACGTTTTCGGCGCACGCAAAACGATTGTGGAATACTTGTCCGTAATAAACTCCGCCGTAACGGGCCATGACGTTTGTCAATCTGTCTACGACGAACAAGATATATACGTCGTTTTTCGAGCGACAATTTCGGTGTGTTTTTTTAATTCGATTATTTTCGGCCCGGTTGCGTTTCGTCGTAAACGCGTATTCGCGAACGACGAAACGTGGTCGCGTTCATCCTTACACTTATCCGCTACGACGATCGACAGTCGCGCGAATAATGTACGAATCGAACGTACGAGAAATCGCGTCCCGTTTCGACGGGTACGTTTAATACGATACGCAATACGTACCGTTGTACGCGACTCCGCGCCGACTTAACAGATTTGTCGAGGCGGTAAATAATTTAAAGGATCGAACGAAGGGCGAGGGTAAGTAAAATACCGCCGCTCTTCGTTTCAAATCAAAATGCCCCGTTTGCGTTTCCGTTCACGTACTCTCGGTGATTAGACGTCCGAGTGTTTAATGCCGGTACGCGGGTATATGCAAATCATGAAAATTCAATTTGGGACTTGTTTAGTCGGGTGCGATGTCCGCGACGCGTACACACGCGTATAATCCCAATTAACGTACGAACGAATAAAACGACGCTAGCAGCGGTAGGAGGTGCGTTATGCGCGCGGAGACATTTCGTATTTTACGTTAATTGCGTTTCGTTTTTTTTTTCTCCCCCCCCTTCACCATAGCCCGTGCTCGCCGGCGAACGCGAATTTATAGTTTCCGAGTGTTTCCCGTATCTAATTACATAAATGAAAAACAGAAAATAGGTCAATCTGGAATCGCGCCCAACAATTATTCGTTTTCGTCGAGAATATAATAATTACCCGACGATCGACCGTCTCGCAGATTGCGTGCGCGTTCGTTTCGTTGACGGTATTCCGTACGAATAAATAATTATGGATACACGTGAACGAACCAGCCTTTCGGTGTTCGCGAAATACGAAATCATAACTACGCGGAATATTACTGGCCGCTTCGTCGGATAAATTCGATATTTATTTACTCGCGCCATTTTATTTTCATTATTTTATTGGCGTTCCGTACTTACGGCTCGTTATTATCCGCGCATATTACCGATATCCGTTTTTACTCCGTTGTATGTACGTTCGGCAAACCAAATAAACGTCGTTCGTAATGTTCGCTATTAGTGTTCCGTACGATATTACCGGTCCCGCGACAACGTAAAATGTTCATATAGCGTATATGTAGGCGAACCATACGTAGATTTCTATCAAATGCAACGAACGAACCGTAATAGCTTACAATATAGATATTATTTCCAACGTACGTAATATAAACGCGATATACACAGAAATCGTTCATTATGTTTGTACGAAACGTTTATAGCTGCCGGCGAGCGCGCTACGATTTCACGAATAATGGATAAATAGATACGCGATACCTAACTTATCCATTGGTGGGACCTTAAACGTTCGTGTTGAACGAAACACGGGCCAACTGCCTCATCAATTCGATCGTAAGCGAAAACGTTTAATATTTAAAAAATAATATTTCCAAATACGCCGGGTAATAATAATGTCTTAAACTGAAGTTGTTATTATTGAAGTTCGCGCTAATAATCGCGAATTAACGTACAATATACGTATATTATAAAACGCGGGATTTCTACGTACGCGTTACTTATTATTTTGTCGTAATAAAAAACGACACACGCCCGTGTATATACGCCTGAAACGTAAAAGTGACTAGTCGAACGAACACTACGCCACGACAAAGTATTCCGTCAATGGACACGAAATCTTCTAACTACCTCCTAACTACTATCGTCACTTTGGGCCACTTGTAGAGTGCTCATTACGAATCGAGGAACGTACGTGTGAAACGAACCGAATAAAAAAAAAGGATCGTAGATATTCCGTTCCAATATGTCCGCCATTCTATTCTCGAACGAACGGTGTACCTTTAATACGAATCCTAATGTACGAAATAATAATACCCTAGTGTTCGTCCTTTGTTTACGTTTTAGTGGTTTTAGGGTCGACGTATACTACCCGTCGTAGCCTCTTATCGGCACGTTTACTTTCGTATAATACACACGGTACATTATAGTACAATGGCGATTCGCGGCCCACCGTTATTTGTTACGCGGGTCACATAGTAATATCGAGCACGCGCAAATTCCAATGCGCCGAAAGGTCGCTACTATTTCCACGTCCGTGTCGTCGTGGTACGCGCGGGGCACATATCAGCTATGTATATTACATAATATGATACGATCCACGTAGGCGTATATTGGACGCGCACCTCCCCCTCCCCGGAAGAAAAACGTGCGCGAGGACGGCGTCGTTTTGAATAAGTGGACGGCCGACGGCCGTGGTAACTGAATTTCGCAGTCGTTTTTTGGACGCTCGGGCCGCATACAGATTTGGCGGCAGGGTGTGTACGCGAATGGAGCCCGCAACGCGACCGGGATAGACGGCGGTGGTGGGCTGACGTTGGAAGGGGAGGGGAAGGTAATAGGAATGTAGAGGATACGGGCGGGAGGGGGTAATAACGAAGGGAGTGGGCGAAGAGACGAACGTTGGAGCGAGGGCGAGTAGGAATTTCGGTGGGATACCTACCAAGGAGGGCGAGAAGTATAGTACGGACTCGTAAGAAATTGGATCGTCTGCGAGACGTCGAGGGGCACGTGTAGGGGAAAGGTTCGGTGGGGTCGCATTTAAATTCGTTCAAAAGGCAGGGTGTGAATAATGACTTCAACACTGCAGTTGGCTGGTTTCACCCGGCCACGCCTCCGTTTCATTATTTTTAACTTATATATATATACGTGTATGTGTATGTGTGTGTGTGTGTGCGCGCGCCTAAGTATATAATGATATGTATACGATGTGCTGTCACAACCACGACTTCGGTGAAGGAAAGCGCGAAGACGACAAGTTTTTCGCAGCCCTTCCGGCCGTCAATGAGTGGAGTGAGAATGGGACTCTCAACGGGTCCTACACAAGGTACCAGCGTAAATGTGACGTCATCCAAACCACAGCTCAAAACTGAAATAAAATTTTTTGTCTTTGATTTCGGTTATTGGTTTCCGAATCATATCCGTTTCTTTTGAAAATATTATGGTTACGATTTGGAATTTTAATATCGGTTTTAATTTTTCCCAATATGCTAATAGGTTTTCGTTTTAATTACTATTGTCACTATCATTTAGTTTTACATTCTGAAAATACCGAATTGTATTTTACGTTTAATATTATTCGCCTTGAAATACGTAATTTTAAGCTAATGTTTTAGTTAGCGATAAAATAGTTTGTTTAACAATAGTTTATTTTTAGTGGTACACTATTCCATCAATATTGAACGTCCTACGAAATATGAATTAAACTAACGTGGACGTCCGTCGAATTATAGGGTTAATTCGTCTTACATAATATGCGCGCGTTATTTTTGTTGGCGTAGAATTGATTTCGGCCGAGCGAAAAACATATGCGTAGTAATGGTTGATCACGATTCGCGCTCCAATTACACTATATGTATCTTATCTCCACGAATCAGTCGCCATCAACCCGCCGTCATCGTACCATTAGCTAAGTAAACTATACAAATGTGATCCAAATTAGAAATATAAAAATTCCACGGGTGTCGTTTGTTATATTTAGATATTATTCTTAGACAACGAAAACGAATACTCCGTTTTCTAGTTTTTACGCTTATATAATTCCGCCGCGAACGTTTAATTATAGCATCGGCGTGTGAATGCGTTTCGCCGTGATAAAATTGTTAAAACAAGTTCGATTCCTTTTTGAAATTACCTATAAGGGTTTTTCGTTTATTATTTTGTTTGAAAATTCGAATTCTATCTACCTATTTTAGACACAGGCGTAAAATTATTTTCGCCCGTTAAAGTCCGAATACTATTATTGTTATTTGTATTGCTCAAGACGTGCGGGTAATTCGTCATTTTATAATTACGATTTATAAACTGTTGTTTGAATCGTAGCAATATTTCGACGGATGCGCGTAATAATTACCAAAAATC
The DNA here is from genome assembly GCA_025469175.1 of Geopemphigus sp. TES_GeoC_2020. NCBI lineage: Eukaryota > Metazoa > Arthropoda > Insecta > Hemiptera > Aphididae > Geopemphigus > Geopemphigus sp. TES_GeoC_2020. The sequence continues at coordinate 45,165 of JAIPRN010000255.1, read as the reverse complement.
TAGCGCAATCACCGCGCAGATAATAAATAAATATATATATATATATATAACTGTCGCGCCTATATAAACGTCATTATATTATTATCGCGAAAATATAACTACAGCGATATTGCCGTTTCGAACGATAAAAGTGTAATTGAATTTACGAGCGCGTACTGAATTGTATCCGATAATGTTTAGTGTACCGCGCTGCCATATTGACGCGGCGTTTAATACAATACGAATAACCCTCCCGCCAAAAGGGTTGACAATTTTTTAATAATCGAAAATGTCCGCGCGTAACGACCGAGATCATAATATCTACGCCCGTTGACGTCTCAATAATATACGCGATTGTTTCGGACGGTAGATAATAATTTATTAGTTCAAAGTTGATAGTATCGCTATATATATACAATGGTGTAATATAAATGTGTACAGATCGTTCGCAGTTAAGTAGTAAAAAAAAAAACGTGACAAAACGCGTATACCCCAACTACGCAATATAACATCCCCCAAGCGAAACGAAAGTGAAAAATAAAAATTATTCCGACGAAGTGTAGCTTCCACGTATTTTGTTCTTTGGCGACGACCCTTCTTTAATAGCTTTTTTTATATTATACTCGAGTTTATATATATAGTAGTCGCGTCTCCCCTATACACTATAAAGCCAAAAACAAAACGGTTCGCTAATTGTTCGTAACGTTATTATATACGTACGTATTCGTGTATTACGACGTATATTTATATACGTCTAACGCGCCGGTTGTCGCATAAAAATGTCGTAGTCGTCGCCGCTAAATACGCGCCGTGTTTTAGTACCTTGTAAATGTGCACGCGCTTAAAAGTACCGAAATACGTCTCTTCGTATAAATTGAAAATATCAAATATTCCGGTCGAGCTAGCCGACTTAATTCGTTCGGTTCGTTCGTCGCGATACCGTCCGTTCAAATAACAAAAAGATTATCCAGTACGAGGTGTTCGTCCCGAGAGACGTCGGCGTTTTCACGAACACGAAACGGACGGAAATGTATTCGAATTCTGCCGGTAATTTAGTTACGATAGCGACGACGGTAAGCACGATAATTCGGATTCGTATCAAATGAGTAATTCGCGATCGACGACGGTCGTTGGAAATTACATGGCGACGGAGTAAAACGGTTTACCGAGGCCGTGGCGTTTTCCCGAAAAATGATCGGAGCCGGAGAAGGTAATTTGGCGCGTACGCCGCACACACTGCGGGCCGAGGGCGGACGGTGGATCGTCGCCGAGAGGAGAAATTAACATAAATTTTACTTCGAAACGCGATCGACGACGACGGTTCGTCGTTTACGTGGATCCCATTTTATATTCGCCGTAAATACGTTACATTCCGGACGTGAAATGTTTCAGTGCGCGAAACCGGAGGAACGAATACGTTCGTTTCGTGAAACCGCGTCCACGGGACAACTGCTGTCCAGTTTACGTAATTGACAACGACGAAAGACGACGCGTTCGCAGAGTGATTCGCTGAAAGCGGTTAATCGCGCGTTGAAAACGCCGCGTTCTTATTCCGAATATATGGGCGTACCGCGACGATTTTACGCCACAATTCAAACGCGCGAATAAAGCGTGGCCGTTTGTCATTTACGGCGCGATGTTTTACCGAAAAACGAACAATTCACCTAAACACGCGGCACTTTTTTCGTAATTCGTATCAATTGAAATTTAACCGTTATTGTCGACGCTATTAATTTCAATTAATTTTCGGACTAATAAAATAACAACGCGATAAACGGCTATAATTAATTACGATTCTATTTAAAAGTCGGAAACTCCGCGCCTGTGTACTGTCGCACTTGACACTTTGACCCCTCAATTTTTCCACGTATATATGCGCCTAACCATTAATTTAACGTCACGTTCGGCCGTACATTATTATTATTCGCTCTACACATTATCAATACTAACGCGTCTCAACCCTCTTGATATAATAATTAATACTACTTATTGTTATTTTCGCTCCAGTGGAAATATTAATATTTATCGTAACTGGTCTTAGTTCCAAGTTCGGTTTTTATTTTCGTCGTGTGTTTGTCGTTAATTCGTCAAACGATCGCTTATACTTATATCTGTATTTGTACAAATCGGGTATGGCGAAAAACAAGCTATTTCGATCGACTGATTTCAATTAAACCTAGTCTTAACGGGAGATTAGGCTATTAAATATGTAACATGATTTTAGCACTCGAGATACGTATACGTAATAAACGTACGAAACGAGCGGCGACCTCGATTAAAAAAAAAAAAAACGAAGATAAACGATAATCGAAATTCAAACAATAATTATTTTGAACGCCTATACGAAAAAACAGTCAGATTGTGCACGCGCTTGCTTTCATTATAATCTGGTCGCGCCGCGATTTTTTTACCGTACGTTCGTCAACTAGCCTATCATTGACCGGTTTGGTACCCGTCAGGTCGGGCGTTCAAAACTAATAAACGTAAAACCGATAAAGCGTTCGTTCCATTATATCGGTCGACAATATTTAAACGAGTCGCGTATACGTTATGCGCGCTTAAAAACCGGTTCATCAATCGTTATTTACCATCGGTAAAATTTTAAACCAACCCCCTCCCACCCGAAAATTACCATCCCGGTACAATCGTGGACATATTCGTTTTGGACACGTAACACGAGCTTAGACGCGTACATAATAAATGTGACCGCGTTTATCGTATTCGTCAACAATAATGATAAACTACTAACGGCGCTTCGGAATCGTTTTCCGAATACGACGATTCGTCGTAAAACTGCAAAAACTCCGTTTTAGTAAATCACTGGAACGTGCACGTGACTTCTTTATAACCGAAATGCTTACGTTACGTTATATAATAATAACGAACGATTTATTCGCGTACATTTCGAAATATAATTGGCGTGTAGCTATACATGTAGCTATATTCGAATGTTAGCGAACTTCTAGGTTTTGTGCTCGATGGTCCACAACTCCCGATCACGATGGACGAAGTCGTTCCTGTCGGCCCGGTTAGGGGGGCACTAAGACAATGGTACGAAGGGCAATATTTTGATGACGTCGATTGTACGCCGCAAGTCCAAATCTGTTTGACGACAGCTACGTATATTCGTCGGGTGCAATGCGGAACGTCTTCCGACTAACCGGTACGATTTACGACCAACATTGTTTTTCGATTCGTTATCTTTTCCAGCGGGCACGGTGTTTCCAAATCCAAACGGCAATCGATATTTAGCTCGGTCATTATCGACAATTAAGACGGAGTGGATACCTTGCACGTGCCTAGTCGTGCGCCAATCAAAAATCGATCGAAATTTCGAATACCGAAAGCGTAAACGAAAAACAATTCGGCGACCTTTCTCCGTTCTCGCCAAAACGTACGGTCCGAGTCGAATCCATAATGGACATATACGTGTGTGTGTATGCGATACGTACGAACATATTTAAAACAAAAAATACGGAAGTACGCGCCGCAATAGGAACGAAACGAACGTAATGACGTGGCCGTATAAAAGTCGTTACAGAATATATACGTCTGGCCACACGGACGTTATCGAGCGAGTCCCCGAGGTGAAATAATTCAAAGTGGCGGCGATATGCTCGCGCGATGTCCGTGCACGCGCGTGCAACGACGTCCGGTCCGCCAGCGCTGACGGCGACGTCGCCGCCGCCGACGACAACGACGACTACGTACTAATTTTCTCTTCTCGTCCTCTACCATCACCACCATACCGCGACCACCACAGGGCCCGCACGACGTCCCTCCAACGGTACGATATTTTTCGCTCTCCGTTCGGACCACACACTACCGTTGTTCACTGTGCACTGTCACGCGAATCCCAAAGCTCCGACTACCCCGACGGCGGCGTCAATGTACCGTTATACGTACATAATGTGTGGATACGATACACGCCGTCGACGTAATGAATAATTAAACTCACGACCGCGCCACACAACATTACCACCGCCCGAACTCACTCGCGCACGCGCACACACACACATTGATACTTGGCGTTATATCGCGAGTGTCATGTTTGTGTGCGTTACGACGTACAATGTTTTGATGACCCCTAACGGGAGCGTGTTTATGTGTGTGTGTGTGTGTGTGTGTTTTTGGATAGGTCCGAACACGAACGCGACGGAATCGACGCACGGTTTTCGCGTTTGTGTGTGTGTATAAATATTACGCGCGCACGTCGTGTACATACATTATAATTCCTATTAAACCCACATCCGGATAAGCGCTCACCCTTTACTCGATATAATTACTACGGTGTTGTTGTATTACGGCGCCTACCTATTTCGTGTGGTGCTCGTACGCGGTGAACAACTAGCGATATTATTATTAAACTAATCCGAAAATCGTATAAAAAAAAAAAACCTAGTCACGAGAACTGTACAATATCGCGTCCAATTTATCGTTATTAACCGAGCTTCGTCGAAATACTTTCACGTTTTATTCCCCACGATCAGGCAGTGGTTGCCACCCACCCGGGAGTTCTGCGCGTTTTTTTATTTTCGTATTATATACACGAAACGTTCAAATAACGACGGCACGTATAAAATACTACTTCGAGTAGTATATTTTAATTTCGTTTCGTTATTCGATATTTTATATACACATATAGTTCCCTTTTACATATATAACTTAAATATTCGACGTTTGTCGATCGAACGTACGAACACGACCGTTAAATTAACATTATTGCGGGATATTAAACAGTTCGTAAAATATCACGTGAGCTATTTCAACTAAACGGGACGGAAATCCGTTTTACCGTTTTTTTTTTCGTTCGTCCGGCAATATAGCGGAGTGCTTCAGCAGCCAAATGACTTCTTCGCGGAGGTATTCGAAACAATTTCCGACCCTCCCGTCATCGTAGGCTACGTGTCGGGTCGCGAATTCGTCGTTCGAACGCCCCGACCGAGAATACTAATAATTCGCCGTATTAAATCGTTATTAGCGGAGCGCCGTCGATTCGGGACGAGGACAGTACTAACCGACCGACGCAGCGCCGGGCCGGATAGAGCGCATTGAAATCACTCACGACCGGCACGTCGCACGTATAAAATATGTACGTCGTACGCGCCGCGCGTCTCGGTTGACTAATCGTCGGACGATTAACGGACACGAACGCGTTCGTCGTACAATACCCCGCGCTACAGACACTTACGTTATACGACGACGGTAACCCCATCGTCAGTCATCCGTCGAAACCGCGGTCGTTTAAAACGCTCGCGTCTCGGACACGGCGATCGATCACGCCGTGCCGGCGGCGAAGCTATTTATCCGCAAAACGATATATTCGCGCCACGGTTGTTCGTCCCGCTCGGTACCACCCTAGCCCGTCGACAGTCCCGGTGCGACGACCACGTAATGAACGCCACGGCGTTGTTGCCCAAGTCGTTATCATTATCGTAGTCGAGCACGAAAAGTGTCCGGAGGTAAACCGAGAGCAATAGTCGCTTGGCTTTTAGCGTTTTCCGTCTCGCCCATTGTACACGAAGGGAGAGGAGAGGGCGTCCCGAAAGGAACGCCTCCGTTCACACGTCTTTCAAATTATTTTAATTTCGATAGTGATGGTCAATTTTACGGAATTCCGGCAAAACTAGTAAACCTCGGAAAATAGCGTATCCTTGCTGAATAATATTTATCGCTAGAATGTCGTATAAAAGAACCGCTTTTGTACGGTGACCGCCTATATCTAATATATTTAAATGAGCAATTCTTGTGTATATATATATAATCTGAATCTCGGAAACGGTTCCAACGATTTTCGTGAAATCTAGTATGCAGGGGGTTTCGAGGGCGATAAATCGATCTAGCTAGGTTTTATTTTTAGAAAACGTCATTTTATCCGTGTTTTCAGGCAACGAAAAACGTATTATGTAATATTATTTTATTACGTAATATTGTTTTCAGGCAAACTGTAACATAGCGACACTAAACCAATGAGTGTTTGCTTTCAATTGTTTGAAACGTAATATTTATTATTAATTTATATTAATTTATTATTTATTATTATATTATTGTTTATTGATTATTGATAATTAATTTAACTCACGTGTTCACTTAAAAATGCCTAAAAGATCTATGGAAAAAACGCTAATAAACGAGTCACCTCGAAGCCGCGATTCGTCTCAAGAACGCCTTGAAGAAAATCAAACAGTTTCAGTTTCTCAAAACTCCAACCTTCGTGAAAATAATCAGGCTTCCGCTCGTCCCATACGTGCTGCTAAACTAAGATGCTTGCAAAACTTGACTAACATTATACGAGCAGAAAGGTCTTATGATTTAGATGTTTCACGAGAGCGTGCGTCACAACGAGTGGCCGCTGAAAATGACGAACAACGAGAGCGACGTCTGCAAGATTTGCGGCAGCGTGCGGCACAACGTGTAGCTATTGAAAATGGCGAACGACGAGAGCGACGTCTGCAAGATTTGCTGCAGCGTGCGGTACAGCGTGTAGCTATTGAAAATGACGTACAACGAGAATACCGTTTAGAAGAACAAAGACGTCGAGACGGAAGACGTCGTAGGGTAATATAGTGTATAACTATTATATATGTTACTCCGTGTATACACACATATCTATAGCTATATATAGTTTCGGAAGAATTCAACAATAATTATGTGATCGGCAGAGGCGGACTGGAAGCTAATCGACCCACAGAGACGAAAATTTTGGCGGTCTTATATTGTAAACGGGTTGAATCTAGGCCGGGCCTACTCGCACATGTTTATATGTCGGATACACGACGACGACTTCGGGGTAGACTTTTGAAGTAGCGGATTTCTTCGGAAATGGTGGCCGCGACGTACTACGATATTCGAGTAAATACAAATTCGAATTTAATTTAAAAGGTTAAGTGACGACGGTGACCGTATAGCGGTGACGGGGATGTGAGGACGTCGCCTAATAAAGACACATACTTTATTTCGTCGGCACCATTTAACACGATGACTGCGCGTCGTACGAGTGAACACAGACCAGAGTATACGTAGCGCGTGTATATATATATATATGTCGGTCGCTCGAGCGCACATACGCGTATTACACGGCGTATACAGCGCGTTTAATTCATTAGCCTCGGTTTCTATTATTGTTATTAAACGCACACGCGCGTAGTATGCGCCGCGTGTGTGCGTGTGCGTCAAGCGGAAAAGAAAAATTCGGATCGCCACGTATCGCCCTCTCCGTACGCGTACGCCGTAGTAGTTTTAATCACGCGGTCCAGTGGTCGTCGTTTCTGCGTATTCGTTGGCCCGGGGCCCGTCCGAAGGTGAATTTATCCGAGAACGACGATATCGTATTATCAATCAACCACCCTCCCGTCTCGCCGAAAAACAAGAAAATTTCTCTTCGGGCACAATCGTATTCGACAATTTTGTTTCACGCGCGTTCCTAAGGCCGTCGTCTTTGGCGCGATTAATCTCACAAATGTACACCGTCGAACCCGAGATCGCGTTCTCGTACGTACCGGATATATATATTGTATACGTCGCGATATTACAAACCATCCGCGTATGTAAAATAACGCGAAATCGTCCAATCATCTAATCGACCGTGTTAATGGATGTGTTCGCTCGATCAAGTTAACCGTATCTTCGTGATTAGTAATCCACAAATTCCGGTTTTCTCCGATCTGTTGTCCGCCTAACGTGTTTTCAAATCGAATTCGACACAACGTCGCCGTGTACCCACGCATACCGAGGAGTAATACGTGATATTCTTAAACGAGCTTCGATAGTCCATTTATAATAATGGCGCTTGTTCCATTTCGGCGGTGTGGTCGACTTTTATTGAACGAGTGACCAATGAATATCGATATTCGATTACATTTTCGAATCGTTGTTTTTCAGTTTCGAAACGCCTTTCCTGGAAGCTAACCGGGTTTGCAGAAGGCACGGGTTAGTGAAAGCGTTCGAGAAATCCGGGATTTTCTCAAATTCCGTTCGACACGATCGAATTTTTTTCCACCCTCGCTAGTTTTAAAGATTTTCATAACGGCGGACATTTCTCGGGTGGCGAATATTTTTTTTCGATTATATATATATATAAATCGAACCTTATAACGTTGTACAAAATATTTATATCTCAGTTTCGCGTCCGACAAATTACGAATAGGATCTCACACTTTACCGAAATAGAAACGTGCCCAACATCTGCTCCCGACGTATGAATTATAACTATTGGTCTAATCGAGATTATATTTATATTCGCGAATAATATTTGTCGCTACGTCATTGATAACGGCATATGGTCGCAAAATCACTATTTTTGGGTTTTTGTCCGCTTAATGACGATGAAACGACAAATAGCCTACAACACGCAGGAAATCATAAGCGAAAAAACAGCTGCGAACATTTTATCAAAATCGGTTCGGTATTATTCGAGTTTTACGAACGCACAACGTCGGCTCTTCGTATACATATTTGTGCAAAGATAATACATTTATGTAACCGAATCCGGTAACGTGTAACCGTTTGGAATTCGGTACGACGAGAACGAAATTACGAACGAAAATAAAACTCGAAAAAGACAATAACGCGCGTAATTACCATACGCAACTCGGCGTGCATTGTTATTCGTAAAGCCAATTCGGCGTAAAACTTGAAAGTAATACACGCGCATGTATGTACATATGTACGGGAACTACATATTTTCTATTTATAACGTATACATAGACTCGTTTGTATACTATATACACGTTGATGACGGGTATATAGTGTTCGGGCGTGAACACGTGTGTAAAGGATATGATGTGTTTTATATGGTCGTCGAGGGATAGTCGGGTGGAAGGGAGGGGACGTAGATTAGGGTAAGTCCGGCAGACGGTGGGTGGATGAAGGACGTTGGAAAACCATGCAAGGGGGTGGTGTGGTGAGATGGTGGAGAGCGGTTGTGCAGTTGGCGCGATGAATGATGACTGGGTTCGTGGCGGGAACAGACTGAAAATGTGTGAGAAAGAGAAAGAGAGAGAGAGAGAAAGAGATTGAAAGCGCGTACTTTTATATATATATATATATATATAATTGTGTGTGTGTGTGAGAGAGTGTATGGTAACGTGTTTCGCGTGGAGAACTATCGTGTGAACGAGTCAGCTGCAAAGGTCATCTATCCGCCTATCTTGACACGCCGGGATTACTGAATCTCCATTGCTGCCACAGCCGACGTTGTCTCGGCCTTTATACACGCGTAAATATATATATATATGTTATAAGTGTGTGTGTGTATGTATTAACACTCGGTGGATAGCGAAAATCCCATTGTTATTTGCGCTTTACGCGGCCTACGCAGATATATTTATAGTAGCGATCTTTACGCACGGCCGTCGGACGGTTCGAAGTTTACGCGAAATATATGCGCAAATATATATATATATATATATATATATATACACTCGTACGTAAAAGAGAAAAAAATACGAAAATAATATTTTCCGAGAAAAAACCCCGGGAAAACGTGAAACGGACGAGAGGGAAATAAACCAAAAAAAAACCCCTGAGCGAAAATCCCCGAAACGTTCTGTACAAAACCGCTGTCGACTCTCGCTCGACCCCTCGTTGGCAACGTATTTTCGCGCGTCAAGTCTCTGTCAAAATCCGCCCGTTTATACGTTACATTATTATCGTCGTCGTCGTTATTATTATTATTATTATTATCGTCAACTCAGTAATTGTGGAACGGTTAAACGCGCGAATTATATATTATTATAACACGCGTACAGCGCCAAACGACGATATGGTATAAGCTCATTGTTCGCAATCACGACGGCATAACGCTGTACGATTACATGCTTTGTAGTCGGGACAACGTTTATGATTTCGAACGCCGGTCAGATAGACAGCTCTTTGTGACGGACGTTGTTTTCGCCTTCGTCGTTATCGTCTATAACCGGAATTACCGAAAACCACTTCTATTCGTATATTTCATTCCGTTTACGTTAGAATCGAATTTACTGTTCTTTCGCAACCGTTAAATTGGCTAAAAGAAATACGTTTAATAATCGAAAAACAAATGGAACGAAGTCGATTATTTTTCAACTACCCCCTGTCCAAGCGATCAATCGTTAGTAGTTATCGAAATAGGTTTGCCAGCGTTGCCCGTGCCGAGAACAAACGTAAAACAAACGTTTTCGGGATGAAAATGATTTTTAGTTACACTATTTTTAAATATTGACCATCCGGTGCACAACAAATGTTTAAAAAAGCCCAGTCGATGACGCTTTTTATTTTTCCAAACGAACTGAAAATCTCGTTATTCGAATAAGGGTTCGGATATTTATCGAAGTGGCTAAATACGAACTGTTTAGAGAGCGAAGGTCTTCCAAATAATATGCTCCGACGCCCGCTAAAATAATGATCGATTTAAAAATACAGTTTTTAGATTTTGGAACTTGTGCAGCAACGGAAGTAATAATAAATAGCGACTAGAACATACATAAGTAGACCATTTATCAAAAAGTTACAAAAAAAATTATACACGTAACAACGTTAAATAATATAAATCGTTTAACGAGCTCGAATATTTAAACGTATGACGTGCGCGGTATTCACGAAAAATCGATTTCGTATTTTGTCGGACGTAATTTAATGGTTAGAAACATTTTGTTCGTCTTCTCCAAAAATATACAATTTTTTCTACAGCATCAGCCGCCATCGTGTCATTCGATAAATCCATAATAGAATACACATTATCTTCTCAATTCGTAAACGATTACACCAAGTAGATACAACGTGTGTTGGTCTCCAATATACGCGTAACTCGTATATCGTTTTGAAACGTATTCTCCATTTCAAAATACGAAAGATTCGTTTTTTACACGAAATTGTTTCGTTACCGAGACATTTTTAAGGCAGTTCGTTATTATTGGAAAATACATTACTTCGCCGTATAAGGGTTATAAGGGCTGATACAATTTGTCCGCGTCATCGTCCGATTGATGGATGGTTGGTTTCGATTGTTTTTTGTTTGATGAAGACGCGATGTGGCGTCGGTACGTGCCTAATTATTGTATAGTATTATGTAAACCGAAAAGGATCAGAGTATATATTCGGTCGAGTTGTTTTATTATTGTCATCATCATTATCGTTATATTGTAATGTCCTTGCGACGGCGCGCGTCTGGAACGATTTCCCAGAGTTCGCACGGAGCCCTCCTCGGCAGTGTGCCGCGCAGTCAGGGTGGCGAGTCCATCGCAATTTGTTTTTCTTTTTGGCAATTCAAAGGATCACGCCCCTAGTATTATTCATCGTCGTGGCATTTTTTTCGATACGATACATCGTACAATTAAGTAACCTACGTGATGTCCGAAGTATCGTTCAAAAATCGTTTGTTCCAAAACATAAAGTTACATAGCTCTTAGTAAAATACGTTTCGATATTAATTTATAAATAATTAAAAATCGTTCGTTTATAAATAAAAGCGTATGGTTTTTTTTTAATCGGGAATTGAATACAATAAACGTATAAATAATAACTATATCGACGTATGGAAATTTTTTTTCAAAAAAAAAAAAAAAACCATTGTACGTTTAATTTTTATTTACGTGTGATGGCATGATACAAATACAACTGACGTTCGACTACTTTTCACGTAATTACCATTATTGTATAATTACATAATCATATTATATTAAAATTAGGTACGTATGTCGTTTTTACGAAAAACTTCGATCTAGCGCCATCAGGTAGTCTAGTGAACAAAGCTGTTACAATATAATTTATAAAAAGAACGAGATCAGCTGTAACTATAGGCTCGAGTGAATTACCAAGCGAATAAATGTTAGAGTTTCGTTATAATTCTGAATCCGAAAATCGATTTTGAGCGAAACGAGTAGTTTATTTTAATACGATAAATATTATATACGTCTAAGTTTGTACATATCATATTCGGAGCTCCTGAAAAACATGAATATTTTCTTCGATCGAATTTATCGGTTTTTGTTTGACGGCGAGTCATTACGAATTATGTATTAGAGAACTATTGGAAAAGTGTGTCAAATAAAGTGCCAAAAATACCCGATGTCTTGATGATTCGAGAGGACTCTTTGCATACAAAAAAATTGTTCATAAATAAAATAAAATTTAAAAAAAAAAACACGTCGTTGAAAAATCAATACATTTTGCGATTCGTTCGGAAAGCGTATTATTCGCGTTTTTTGCAAGATGATTTTTAGAAATTCCGGAAAACCGTATATAGCTTAATGATATATGACAGGGACGATTTATTGTTCGGGTTGGGCAAGTACGAATATTTATACGTTTCGGGTAAATATACTCGTAATCAATGTATTGAAAATTGAATTTCTACTCGATTGTCCGACGGCAGGTGGATAAAGGCCAAAAACCGTATCGAAAACACGATGTTTTCCGCTGAAATTTCCGTGTATTCGGAAGTTATAATAATTTACGACCTCAAACGCGAAGCATTCACAAAAGAAACCCTCAAACGGTATTCTGGAACTGCTAATTATACGGTTTCGTCATAATAAATGGATTTGAAACCGCGTCGTATGCATCTACGGGGAACGTATAATGTCGTGTCAACACATAAGCCTTATTCGGAGAGGGAACAAACAAGAAACCTCCGAAAAACAATCGATATTGTCCCCGGTGAATAATATATTTTGTAAGTGTCTATTTATGCATAACTACGCCGGCAGTTAAGTCAGACCGTATTTCGTATTGTAGTTTTAGACTATGTAGCGTGTAAAACGGCGAACCGCGAAACAAAATCGATAAAAATCGCGTTGAATTGTATAAAACTCGTATTTGTACGTTTAGTCGGCTAAACGTTAGGTTTGGGAATTTCGTCTAAAGTGTTTGGTAAAACGTCGGAAATTCGAAACTATAAATGTATGATAAATCGACAAACATAAGTTTCCATCATGAAACTGTTAACCACAATGAAAACTTTATTGATCCCGGAGATCGACGCAAAACAAATGCGTCATTATGAAGATTGGCAACACGAAAGTACGGATAAGTAGGGAGCTACTAGTTTGCTTCAACGACAGCTAACGTAGGAACAGTTACCGTCAACCAACCCAACGAATGAATTCCAAACGTTTTGGCGTGACGTTTATCCGACGAATTTAATTATTTATTAATCGATTAAGACGGCCCAACAATAATAACTTATTTGCTGAAACGTAAACATTTAAGTATATAGCGTACTAAACGAAATTAATTTACGATGTATCATACTTAACGAGTACCCGTCACGAGAAATCGTTTTTAAAAAAATACCGGTACATTTAAATTAAAAATTATTTCTAATTGAAAACGCGAAAGTAATACAATTTTTTATATTTTGTTCTACGAGTAAATATATACATTTATAAGTTCGTTTATCTCAAGAAAATAAAAATGTGTCGAAACTAAAAGAAAGCTATAATGCTCATAATATAATACAAGTATTGTCAATAAAGACATGTCGTAAATTCTTTCGTGTATTAAATTTGTATTTTCAAATAAAGTGATATTACGTAAAAAGTAATTTCGTTATTAAAAACGTAATTTGATTTCTTATAAATACAACTATACAGCCGTTTGAGCTTTTGTTTCACCTAAAAACGAATTTACGATGATAATCGCAGTTTTTGTTTTATTTTCCTCGGCCGTTAAACGATTTCGTGTTACATTTTTGTTCAAAATATCCTCTACGATAAACAACTTTCCACAAAGTTAATACTTAAATTAAATATGGCGTACTATTGTTTATTATTATTTGGACATTTCATTCGTGAATATAATTTGTACACCATTTTAAATGTAACTATAATCGTTTATATTTTTCCCAGATATCGTCTTGTTCGTGATACGAAAAAATCACTTTGGGCTACGTACAAGAGTGTCTTTCAGATGGATTTTCCGCGAAAAACGCCCACGTTACTACTATTCCCGTAATTAATATACACTATTTCGACGGTTTTTACACACGATAATTAATAAGTGATCGACAGCATTCTCTGAATTTCATACTTTCGTATATATATATAAAGTTGTGTGTATGTGTGTGTGTGTGTGTGTGTGTGTGTGTGTGTGTGTGTGTGAGTAATATAAACACGCTCAGTGAATATTCTTGAAATAAGTATACCGTGTACCCACACACACGCACACATACAAACCAAACTATCGGCAGTGGCGGCGGTTTCGATCTCTTTGCTATGCAAATGTTTGGGAAACGAAAAAGCCCGACGGCCAAGTAAAAGTCTGTAATCTGTTGAATCGTTTTGAGCTTCCGGGCCCGGACCTACGAAAATCTCCAACCCCTTTTTGGATGTTGTGGGATACGGAGAGTTATATGCGCCCACATATATACAAACACATATATACACACACATATACACACTACATTATATATATATACATAAACGCGCCCAATTTCGTTCGACATCAAAGAATATAACAATTTCTTTCTGTCGTTTTCCAGCTATTCTATCGCTACCTTCCACTACCCTACCTTCCCCCTTAACAACACAGACGCGTTTTAGTTGGAATAAGAAATTGACTATATCAAAGGGTCGAAAATATTATTATACCGAAAAAACCCTTCGTTTTCCCTTTAGTTCGCCTTTTAAAAAACATTGCCGGTCGATTTAGTATATCTAATCAGTGGCGCGGTTTAAGGTTATTTTATGTATAGATATCGGGTTATTATCTCAGCACGTGACTATATATATTTTCGAAACGATGTAATACAATAAAACGTCCATTTTCTAATATTTTTTTCTTTAGTTTTTCGAATAAAATGGTAACGTTATGTTTTTAAAAACCAGGTTTCAACGATACAGTTATAAAACCACAAAAAAAATTCGTATAAAAATTTACTCGTAAATTATTTCACAAGACTTTAAATAATTTTGCCCTAATGTTTAAACTACGTATTGTATACACCGATTATAAAAGGTTATACAATTATCACTACTTATGATAACAGAGTAAATTTTTAGATTATTAAAATTTAAAAATATAACACTAATACGCGATAATAAAACTCTAAAATATTCTATTAACATTTTATGTAAAAACCGTTAAATTGTGTCTTAAAAATGCGCTTAAATATAAAAATATGTCGAATCCCTCGAAATAGATATTGGTAGATTAACTATTCTATTTATACGTAAAATAATTGTTATTTAATTATACAAAATTTCATAATTTTAAAATAAGTGTTATTATTTTAAAAAATAAACTTTGTATTATTATTGTATATCTTTTAAGTGAAATAAAAGATATCAAAGAATTAAAATATATAGTTTTTAAATATGCTTAAATATTCGTTAGAAAATATTTGTAATTCGTGAACTAAAGGGTGAACATAATTACAAATTCACCCTGTAAGTGTGCATATATTCTGTATGTCCTAAAATATAATTTGTACTTTTAATTTTATATATTATTCTTTATACTTATAAATTTTTTCAATAAGAACAAAAATAGAGAAATATATTTCGAGAAATAAACAAATAAGAATTGTTTACAAACAATCAAGGCTTCGTTAAAACGTTTATTAAATTTAAATACGTTTTATTAAAAATAAAACAATTTTTTAGAAACCTATAAACTATTGGTTGATGTAAATATTCGTTATATTTATAAATTGAATAATATTGATTACAACAAATATGTATTACAACCATATTGTCGCATTGTTCGTTTCGTATACGATTACAGAATAGGTTTTTTTCGGAATTACGTCACTATTTGTCAAATATCCGACGGATAAAAAAAGAGACGTACCGAGGAGATGTGTGTGCATAGTGTGCGTAAAATGAGTATACAAATTTGTGTGTGTGTGTGTGTGTGTGTGTAGGTAATTTAATTTTAAAATTGAAGGGGAGTATTTATTGGGAAAATGTGTACTGAACGGGCGAACAGTATTTATTAAGTTAATAAATGTCAAAAAGAGCATTTCCCGTCGTTTCTTTTTTAACGAATTCTAAACGGATTTGGTCGATTAAACGTTTTCCAACGATGGTTCAAACGTTACTGCCCGATAAGAAAATGTCTTACCATTCTTCATATCTTAATCATCTTCGTCGTTGGTTTTTCTAAATAATATATTACATCAGTATTTGAGAAACCAGGTTACAAAATCCACGATTTCGTTTAAAACATAATATTTATCGACATACGTATACACACATATATATTTTTGTTTAACGTATAAGTTACGTCATATAGACTCTGTAATAGTTGAGAATTGAACGTTAAAAACGAAATACAAATTACCAAAATAATAACTAAATACACACCGTCGTCCTTCAAACGCGATATCACTTGTATCTATAAGACACTATATATTTACACGTTCGTTCGTAGTTTCCATATATCGTGACAAAAATCACGACGGTCCCGTACCTATCACCGCCGACCAAAACGCTCGCGGTTTGGTTAAAATGAGACAATAATAACGTACTTACTTATTCATGAAACGGATAAACATTGTTACCTACTAAACGCAATCATCTGTGTGTTGAAGCGAATCGTCTAAAGTTCTAAAATCCTGAAACCGATTCAGGTCACCATGGAAATTAAATAAATGTAGAACGAAAAAAAAAATTAAACGAACCGATTTTTTCAGTTTAATAACGTTAACCAGTTTTCCACCAAATTTCGTAAAATATTTTTAAATGACTAAGTAATGTATTAATATAACGCTCTTTTTATAAAAAGAAAAACGTGTAAATACTAAGTAATAAAATAATAATTATACTAGTACATATGTGTGACTAATAATTAACCGGTTATAATTCTTTTATAATTTAGAATAACTTTTTTTGGGGAGTTTATTGTATTTTGCGCTTGTTAACATTTTTGTTTACGAATTTTTATGCATACTTTGTCTATTTTAGCTCTTATAACATCTGAGCCCTATTCATAACGATTACTACGTTTATTTACTATAAATTATAATATATATATAATTCATACGCGAATTATGTTAATTAATAATATTCAGTTTTACAGTTTGACGCACGAATGTGCGTTATATATATAATGTTATATATATATTCAAACTTATTCGAACGATTGTTTACTTAACGATGACGCTAACATAATTATAATTCCAAGCGCATACTTACTAAACTCACACATACATATGTATAGTTTAAATTTAGTTTTAAAACTACCTAAAAAATTTGACCCGAATTTGTATATACACGATAATTCATAATTATACACTGGTTAAAATTTTCGTTGATTGCGTAATAAAATTGTGTACGGCGACACGCACAGACACACAAACACACGTGTGCACGGACGTAGGATCTTAAGTGAACACCGCCGCCAAAGCCCACGGCAATACGGTTAAAATCGCGCCGTACGATTGTCCGCGTCGCGCCGCCGTCCCGGATCTCAGGGTCTCGGCGATCCAGTCTCTGAAGACGTACAGAAACAAGTGCCGGGTCTGAACGTCGGGACTTCCACACACTACTTCCGCCTGCTCGTCGGTGTTCCTAAAATTATACGCGTGACTGGCTATGCCGTATTGATATCCGTTGCAGATCATCGGTCCGCCGCTGTCACCGGGACATATCATATGTGAATCGGGTTTCGAACACAAGTACTCTTTCCACGTACTTAAGATGTAAATCCTGTTTGGAAACGTCAAATTCTCCATAAGTCGCGGGCACGGAATTCGGACGAAACAACCTAATCGGCTCGACTGCTATTTAGGCGTGTCCACGAAACGGACAGTATTGCCGCCTTCGTTATTTTTTAAATTAGTTCGTCGCCTTAAATGTTGGACGCGCGTTTTTATTTCGATTTTCTCCGCGAACGTTTATTCGTGTAGACCAATACCAATTGGTACTTTTATTTTCTCCGTAACCTAACCTTACGCGTAATTAAAACCGATTTAAACGTTTGCGAAAAAAACCTATAAGAGCTATAATACGAGCTTAAATATACATCATATTTGACGCAATATACGTCCGTTAGTTAAAATAAACTAAGACGAACCGTTTTCCGAACGATTTATTCGTCGCTTTCGAATTCAAAATAATAACGCGACTCCAAAATATCCGTCAAAAGTAACTCGATTTGGGCAGCACTCGCGGCGCGTCATTTTTTTGCGTAATCGAATTATCAATTCGAAATAACTACGGCGATAATGTAAAACTAAAACATACTTAAAGGGTAATTCGCACGCTAGCGGGCCGAACTTAACGACAGCTTCAGTTATGTATCCGTTGATGCCGAGCATTCCTATTTGGTTAACGATCCCGAATCCGATTACTAAGCAGTTCAACGCGGTGTCGTTATCGAAATCGGACGGGTGGCCAGACAAAACCGCGAACCGCTTAACGTCGGTGAACGGTTTATTTAACTGAACAAAATTGCGATATTGTAATCATTAAGCGTTGTTCGTAGGCGCGTGGCGTAAGAAGTTAAATGATTTAAAAAAAGATTTAAATGTAAGTTACGCGGGTCTGCGTAGGAGGCAAAAGGTTCACGAACGCGTACAGATATTATTAACTTTCGTGCCGTAATAAATTAACGATTGTACCGACGAAATATTAGAAATTATTGAACGATCGATACGAGAACAGTAAATCAGGACAAGTCTTTCGAATTCGAAAATCAAATTTAACCGAAAATTACCTCCGGAGAGCGAGAGCCGTCGGAAAACGGATTGGAACGCGTTCGGTCCAGCGACCCAACAAATTCGTCACTCGATGATGAAATGAATTGGCCTTTTAATTCGCGTCAAACGGATAATACGATCGTATTTTTATTCGCCGTATAACGGATATTTCGTTCACGACAATTATTAAAAGGCGGTAGTTTTATGTTTTACGTTGTTTGCATGCTGAAAAATTAAGAAGTCTATCGACCGTTTTATACGACGTCCGCCAAATAGGCAAACACCGCGACGGGTCCACAAACAATAAATTACCTCAATTTTCGAGAATTGAATGGAGGGGAATAATAATACTTTTGCCCCCTTCGCCGTATTGTTCTTAGGAAAAACAGCAACCTATATTCGGCGTCCCAATGTATTACAAACGTAAATATAATACCGCCAAAAAAATATATATATATGTTATATATTCGAAAACACGAGACACGTCGGAATGGTTTCTCGGTAACCGAATAGAGAGGTTAATAACACGAATTATTTACTTTCAACAAACTGATGTCGGCGTGTCCAGTTCTGCTGTTGTATTTCCAATGTTGATATATGCGCCGAACAGTCCGGAAACTGCTGTTTTTCGAATCTATTTTGTGAAATACCTGAAATTATAAACACACGCCACGTTAAAAACGCGTCGGAGGAACCGTGAAAATTTCTCGTCGTTTTAGAATAGTTTCGGGAGGGTTAAAATACTCCTGTTACGCGTTGATACGATCGATACCGATATTTTTGCCCAAATCGATACGCGTAATATTTTCTTTTATTTAATGGCCGGCGACGCCCGTACGAATTATAAATTTTAAAAGTTCGTTTATAACCGAAATACGTACGTCACGTCTCGAAAACGCTATTCGATTAGCGACAATAATATTTTCAAACGAAATTTTTTCGACTAGTAAAACGATTCGCGCTTCGATTTTAATCATAAACCAAACGTTATACGCCACAAAGTTCAGGTTTTTGTTGTATCGCTAAACCATTCTTACGATTTACGGGGGCCGTATCGTTTGTTCGTAAAACAGTAAAATCGATACTTGGCCCGTTAAAAGGGAACTCCCTCCCCGTTCGATACATTTTTTCTCTATTATAGAGAACAATTTAAACCGTCGAGTAATTTTATAATATTACCGGTTTGCCAAAATATTGTATAAACGAATACGTTGGTATAAATACGCATTTTTATGAATACACCCATCCGGAACCGACTATGCCGAGGACGAGAAACATTATTTTTTTTTAATAAAAACGACTTTTTCCGTTCAGTGCTCGCGTGAATCGCTGTAAGGGATACGTAGTTGTTTACATTCCGGACGTAAACGCTTACTTACCATTATATTGTGTTCGAATGCGCGGTATGTGCAATGCGCCGCGGTCAGCACGAACTTCGACGAAATCAACGAGCCCGTGCAAATGGAGTTTCCATTGAAGAACGAGTAAATCGTCAAGTACACCACGAACGGATATTCGGTCGGCTCGTAAATTCGACCGTTGGCAATGAGACCCTTTCTGTTATCGTGTCCGATCGACGCGTTTGTTGCGACGACAAATGCCGCGGTTCCCGTGCTAACGGTGACAACAACGATCGTCAGCTGCGGCAAAACCGACGAGATTCGCATGATACACACGGGAACCGACAAATTAGGGAAAAAATCGAATAAAAAACTCGCGAAATAATACGGAGAGAAAACGAAGGGGGAAACCGCGGGTTTATTTGTGCGGGATTAATATATTCGATTTTTTCCACGATAACCATGGCGATGATAATAGATCCTCGAGGCGCGAAGACAATAAACGCGAATAGGTACTATTCGCGTGGTATTTGTAACGGAACCTCGCGCGTCGTGACCTACGGCCATTTTGTTCGCGGTCGCGGATCGTCGGTGGACGGGCGAAGCGGACTATTGCTCGTGAAGTTTGTATTATTGCGCGCGACTGCCAAACGACAAAGGAACGGCGAAAACGAACGGGTTCGTTGGTACGTTTTATTAATCACGACCGAACACCGTTTTCGCGTAAGATACGTAAATCCGAAACAAATACGGAAGCGACCGTTCATTATTACGAACGAAACCCGAAGAAAACGAAATCACCAATTTCGTATCGCGAACGTACGTAGGTGGTCGGGTTCGAACGTTTTTTTTCATTTCAAATTCGTTAACCCACCAGACCCCGCCCAATCGCTATTAACGTCGATATTCATAGACGATACGATCAACGACATCTGTCGTCTTGCGCGTAGCTGCACCACGCCGCCGGTCTTCCCACTGACGCGTCGCGTTCTCATGGTCGGTTTATCAATGTCGTCGGTGTGCGTCAGATAGTAAAAACTTCTGACGTTCGATTACGAACATTATTTTGTAGGTTATATCGATCGTTCCGATTGAAATTCCGTTTCGACGCTCGAAGTCGGTACGACTGTTGTGCGTTATCAACATGCTTTGCCGTCTTTCGTTTTTGTACGTTAACATTCCTCATGTTTCGCAACGCCCACACGTTGGCCCGACCAAACTTTTACACCGATACGGTCGACAACACTGACCAAGCTACGGAACCAAATTGCAAGATTGTTCTTCGAGCAACGTAAAAACTCTAGTAGATCCAGCGCAATTTGATGTAGTCGTTTCGATTAAAGTAAGATGAATTAAGCCGATTAAATTAAACGTTCGATTTTTAACTCCGGAATTGTAACGCCAATAATGATCGTCCTTGTTCGTTTATAGTAATTTAAACGTTTTGGACTTGAGAGACGTAAGAAAAAAATGTTACGACGACAAAAACCATTTCGACTCCGTCTTTTGCCAAATTTACCAGTGTTTGGCGGTAAATTATGTAGTCAATTGGGAATCATTAAGGTGGTTATCGTTTAAACTAGTTGTTTTTGAATGTTAGTAATAATCGATTTTTGCGCTTAATTTAGATTCATGGCTGTACTATATTCACCGAAAGAGGTTTTCATCGAGACACTATGGAATATGTTCGGTTATTGGATATTCAATCGGCACAGCATACCTTGAGTATGTTTTTGTATTTATATATATAATTTTGTGTACTTTCTGTCATGACAATTATCATTCATTTCTAGACAACTGGGAACCTGGTATAATCAGCAGTTGATGCCATTAGAAAATATAAAAACACGTCGGTATTTATTTTCTTAAAAATGTGGATACTGTTACAAGTACGTAAAATTTTTTTTTATTATTAATATTTGCAAATATATTACATAGCTCAATAAGTAAATTTGATAATATTGTCTGCATACTCTAAAATTCCAATGTTCTTTTCTCCTGACCTGACCCCTTCCTTATCTATTGTTTCTTTTTTTGCTACTTTTTCTAAGGCTAAATTATAAAAAGTATAAACGACATGGTATCACCCTGTCTTAACCTTTTTTTTTTTTTACGTTATCGGCAATACCCTCACTGGCCCGGAAAGCCTGAAGGCAGTACTTCGGACCACTGAACCCTGTCTTAACCTAGTCGTCACTTGTACTGTCTTCAATAGAATGTGTCCTACTTTTACTTTAATGTCAATGTACCTTTTTTTTATGGTATTGGTAATACCTTTACTGGCCCGGAATGCCTGAAGGCAGTACTTTGGACCAATGTCAGTGTACCTAATACTACATGTTATGAGATTTAATTTTCGAGGTATTCCAAATTCTTTTAAAGTCTTAATTAGAGATTTCCTATGTATTGAATCATAGGCTTTTTTGTAGTCAAAGAATAGCGTTGTATACCACTTTGTTGTACTTCCAAGTTTTTTGTAAAACCTGGCATATAAAGATTTAATTTATCGAAGAGTGATTTTTTCTGAAACGTGTCTAATAGTTCCCTATAATCCTCAGTACGTGTATTTAGATAGATCAGCAGCTCCTATTTTGAGTAGTTTACCTGTGATGTTATCTTTACCAAGAGATTTGTGATTTTTTAGAATTTAATTTTACTCAAAATTTCTTCCATCGTTTAGAATATTTTTCTATATTAAGTTTTCTGTTCTCAAAAAGAAATAGGTTTTCTAGTTCACTACAATTTAGTAATTTATATCGCCTAGTACAATTTTTATTTTACTGTTATCTATTCTAGCAGTAGTTCCATCTCAGTATACAATTTTTTTTTCTTTAGAGTTTTGTCTCCTCTGAGTGAGTGCATGTACATTAATGAATATAATATCAAACCATTTGACCTCTATGTTTAAATATGCTAATCTTGGATTAATTGCTCTAAACTTTATTGTTGGTACTATATTTTTATTTACCATAAAATCAACCCTAAGTTGTCCTCTTTCGTTACACCCACCAAAAATGTCTCGTATTGCTTGTATCTAATTCCTGTTTCTTTCCATTTTATTTTCTGTAAGCCACTATTTTTAATCCATTTTTCTACTTTGATTATATTTTGTACCATTAAATCCAGTGAGAGACTTGTTATTAAGTTCCTAAACAACATGTTTTTACAAGGCAGAGTTGTTTTTTAGCACAACACAACCTCTAATTTAAAGGAATAAACTACCGCAACCATTAACAGTCAAGGTAGAGCTACTGCAATGCACTTATTAAGGTGCACTGAGTGATAGGGATACTATTTTCCCTATACCAAAAATTGTATTATTGGGCACAGTAAATGCGATCTATTGTTAAGCAATTTTTTGTTTTTGTTTTTAGATGTGGGCTCTGAATTAATGTTTGCTGAAGAAGAAATAGTTTTAAAAAATTTTATGTAAAGCGTAAGTAAATAACATTTTCGTCACTTAGACAACAAATTTCCAATTGGATTTCAATGTAACGAATCAAAGGATTTTTTAAAATTATATCCTAAGGACAGTACCAGTCATTCCTGATTGAATATGAAAATAAGATAAGAAATAATTTCCATGTCAGACCATGAGTATACAATTTCATTAATATGATCAAACAATTAAATAATATGGACCAAGTAGCGAGATTATATGTGCCCTGTTAGAGGAAGCTGTGATGTAAGCATACTGAAAATGCAAGCGCCTTACAAAATTTTCCAGTAGGGCTGGTTGCAAGAAGTAGAGAAATGCAGATACCATTAAATTATTCTTTACACCTCCAGTGATTAAATGTGTAACATTATCTAACTCAATAATAGTCACGGCTTCATCATAGGTGAAATGGTGGAAGATGATACACCACCACCATTCATGATACAATGTCTATCAGTCGAATATAGACACATCTAGCATAGCTCCAGAACCTGAAAGGATAACTAATAAGATGATCAAGGAGATTGTCTGCGGATAATCTTGAGTAATCCTAGACATGAACTGATGCATTGAATAAACTACCTATCAATCAGGTGGAAGTATGGCAAGCTAGTCTTCATACACAAGAGTCTAAACAAACCAATTACTGACCTCTCCAGTTATTGACTTCTGTGTATGTTGGACACATGAGGTTAAGTGATACTGGAAAGGTTGGTACAGCCCAGACTCAATAAACATCTAAACGAAATGTAAAAAAAGATGCAGCTGAGCATACTGTACTTAATTAAATCTAATAGGATGGACACAAGGTCTAAGAAAGACAACTATTGAGAAGTGACACAATACTGGAGAACATATTATGTGGCACAGAGGACAAATATACACCACAGATAATGCAGTAAAGGGTGTATGTGATTTATTAGGATGGTCAAGAACATTATAACCACAAAAGAAAAAGTAGAGAGTAGTTGTGGTGAAGATGGTGGTCAATAAGACTTATTCAGGAAGAGGGTACTGAAAATATGAAAATTCAAAATATTATGTACTGTTTTATAGAATGACGTAATGTTTATTACAGGATGAATGTATATTTAAAAAATTTTCTTTTCTTTTCAATAAATAATGGCAGCGGGGAAGATATAATGACCACTGATTTCCCTTCCTGTTGTCGATTTAAAAAAAAAATTGGTATTTTATATTTAGAAGACACTATTTAATACAGAAACGCTAACACATTAAAATGATGGAGACAATAAATATGACAATGCTTATTTTTAGTCAGCTAGGAATACATTGATACCTTGTAATATGCCTTTTCAAAAGCTAATTACTTGTTGGTGATTGCTGTAGTAGACAACGGTTTCATAAAATAGAAACACTCTTGAATCAAAATATATATCAAAAAATTATTTATTTTATTTTGTTTAGTGTATAAATATTGAAAAATGTTTAATATATTGTTTTTTTTTTTGTAGAATAAAATTTATTCGATTAAAATTAACAATTTTGTTTAATAATAATCGTAATTATTACTGTATATATTGTATGTTATTTACGTAACTGATAATTGTCGATGTACTTTTAAAATTGTTACATTAATATTCACAAATTTAAATCAATGAAGTTGAAAATTTAATGAAAATATAACTGTGGATAAAATATTAACAATTGTAATTATATTATTTAGAATGTTTTAATAGGCGATAATTATCGCATATATGACCCACTTAATATTTATTAGTATTTCCATTAACATTCAAATTATACAAATTATTCAATTAATTAAAAGCTTCGTTAGCAATGAATTAACTTATTAGAGTATAAAAACTTAACTGTTGACTGAGAAGTGAGGTCCTTAATGATACAAGCACTGATCTGTGACACATCTAGAGGATATTAAGTTTTATGCGGTTTGATTGAAAGCAAAATGTCAGTCACCAAAGTTAAAATTGTAGAATGAGGTTAAAAGTTGGTGCATATTTTTCTGAACATGATGAGCGACGTGTTATGCCAAAAAGGGGCCAAGAGAAGTTAGGAGGAATAAGTATCGTAATATTGTATAATTTCTTTTGGCGTAAGTCGTTCAACTCGACAATCGCAAAGTTTATTGTTATTGAGTAAAAAGCGATTATATTGTTTTCGTATTATGATGAAATCATAAGGGTACCGTTACTGGAAAGCCTTTCTCCTCGTATTAGCCAAATTAAGTAAATAGAGGAAAAATCACGTTCGTTCATTGTACGTACGATACAAATTGTAAATATACTTTTTGAATAAAAAACGAGATCCCACGTTACACGCGTCTTCGCGGTGTAACATAACGAAACGTACGATACGCGTAATTATTTCGTACATAAGCAAGACGTAACGTCCGTACACTCGGCACTACCGTCTTCAAATCGATATATCGTTATATATATATTATATATCCGAATCGATACGAAACCCTTTCGTACGAGCACATAATTGATAAGCGAAGACGTATACAGAGCGACAACGTGCGCGTCAGCGATTCTACAGTGCAGGCACCAGCGACAAAATCTGTCCAACGGATATCGCGGCCCTATTCGTTATCACAACTCGGCGTGGTTATCGCGATACTATATCACCGTGGGAGAGAACACGGCGCGGGCACGTGTGTTCACGGGACGTTAATTATCGCGGCCGTAATCGACTCCGGCGGAATTATCCGACGGTCAAACACAACAAGCGCGCGTATTTACGTCAGCCACGGCAATCGAACTGCATGACGACGGTGACCCCACGCATTTCCGTCGTGCACGCGCCATTCATTCGTTAATCCGGCGGTACGAGCGTATCGTCGCAATAACGATGCGTTCGTGAACTTCGCGGTTGAAAAGACGGAATCGCGTTATCCAACCGGTGCCGCCGAGTGGTCGTCGTCGTAGCGAAGTTAGTGAAATATCGATCGTACACACGATGGCGGTCCCGGACAACCGGACGACGGAAGTCGTTACCGTCGCCGCCGCCGCAACCGAGACGACGACTTCGCCGCTGGTGGGCCTGGTCAGCGGGTGCGCGGGCGCCGTGTCGTTGGTGTACGTGGGCCAACCGTTGGACACGGTAAAGGTGCGTATGCAATTGTGGACGGCCACCCGAGCGACCGCGGCGTCCGGTTCGTTGTCCATGTGGGACTGCGTGCGCGACATGTGGCGGCAGGCCCTGTATGTCGCGCCGCCGACGGCGGGACGGCGTCCGTTAAACAACGCGACGGTTGGCGCCGAATCGTCTTGCCCGTTGACGGCCGGCCAACGGGCGAACAAAACGACAGCGGCCGTGCGAATGGCCCGGCTCATGTATGCGGGAACAGCACCCGCGCTGCTGGCCAACGTGGCCGAGAACGGTGTCCTGTTCGCGGCGTACGGCCCATGCCAGCGGTTGGTGTCGTGCATTTTGGACGTTTTCGGCACGGGCGTTGCCGACCCGATGGATAGGAAACTATGCCCGATGGCCATGGCCACGGCCGGCAGTTTGGCTTCGTTTTTTTCCGCGTTCGCGCTGTGCCCCACCGAATTGATCAAAGTAAGGCTACAAGCGGCCGACTTGGAGAGTTTCAATACGCGCGGCCCGGAGAAGGCGGCGGCGACGACGAAACGTCGCGGTAGAGCCGGTACGCTACAGGTGGTGGCAAATGTGTGGACCACGGAGGGCGGATTGCGGGGCATGTACCGCGGTATGGGTTCGACGATTGCTCGCGAAATGCCTGGTTACTACGTGTTCTTCCTGGCGTACGAAGCGTGTCGTAATCGTCTGAACGGTTGGTATCGCGGAACAGCTAGGAACGGCGGCGACGACAGGAATATTACGGGCAACGGGCACGGACCGTCGTCCGCCGCCAATCGTGACGAACCGGCCTGGGTGACGATGATCGCCGGCGCGGCGGCCGGTGCTTGCCTGTGGCTGGTCGTGTATCCCGTGGACGCGGTCAAGTCGAGAATACAAGCGACCTGCGGCACCGGTGAAAATCTCGGCGGCAGTTTCCTGAAAACGCTCGCGGTATCCGTGCGCACCGAGGGCCCGTTGGCCTTGTACCGCGGTCTATCGCCCACGTTGTTGCGTACTGTGCCCGCGTCCGCGATCATGTTCTTGACTGTGGAACGCGTCACCATCCTGTTGTCCGGCTACGGCCTTTAACGCAACTTCGTCCCTTCTACGTATTTTCCTAATCTAATATTATGTTGTTCTTTATGTTGTTGTTGTTGTTGTTGTTGTGTAATCGGTTCATTTTTCGTTGTTAGTTACGCGATTACCTATGTATTATAAATATACGAATAAAAAGCGTACTTGCCAATAATTCACGTGTTCCATTTGTCTAAAGTCTCGTAAGTGTGTGTACCGTCTCGGAAAGTGGGAAGACAATTTTTTTCAAGAAATATTTCGTCGTCGAAACGATAACATCGCGAGCGAAACGTCGTGCTTTTTAACGACTCTGCGCGCGAATTGTCGAATGGTACAGCCGCCAAACGACCAAGTAAGTATCGAATGTGAACGAGATCCCATCGCGTCGTTTGTCCGTCTTATTTTCGAAGCTTTCGAGAATATTACGCGCGGCGGTGGCGGAAGAGCGTAAACGTTTCCACCGCGTAGACGGCACCCACCACACGCGTGGATCGACTCGCGAGAATTCCGAATCGGTTACGTACGGCATTTGCGGTTTGATTTTGTTGTACGCGCGTTCGACCCGAACGAGACGCACGGTGGTGTTGGTGACGACGGCCGGGCAATCGATCCGCGGCTTATATTCGAATAGGCTTTCGGTTTTCCAACGGAACGACTCGACCGGAATTTGAAGATTTTCGAGGCCACCGCGAATTACAATAATCCGCCGATTCGATTACATCTACGTACTATTAATTAACCTTCCGATAAGGTTTATACCGACGACGGTCGCTAATATGTATCGAAAATATAATAGCGCGCGGTCCGTCCAATTTCGTATCTGTTCGGCGGCGTCCTGTGTCGATAACGCCGGCGCGAAATTATTTTAACGATCGTTTCGCCCGCCGGTAGGTAATTGTCTCGCGTTTGTCACGAACCTCGCGCCGACAATTCACCCCGCCGCCGTCCGTTCGTACCTACGTAGACGCGAATATTTACCTAGCAGTGTGTGTGTGTGTATGCGTCGGTGGAACGTTTAAAACGCGAATTACCGAGAAAATCGAACTACGATTAGTACAAAACGTTTACGACAGGGAACGCGCGCCACTCGTGTTATTTTTAATAGGTTCGCGTACGAGCGACGACGTTTTAATGGAACGACAATTATCTCAGGGAAACGTCCCTCAATTTGTAAAATCGCGTCTCCGTTAAATAATAATTAGAATTCCGTAGTTCGTCGCTGATAACTCCCGACAATTTAATTATTGATACGCGCCGGGCGGCGTTATTATTTATATAATTATTATATTATATATATAATACTTACACAATTATCGCTTATCTTAATCCGCGCGTCGTACGATCGTGGAATACGTAATTATTTCGCTGGGTTAGAATTTATAAAACGACTCACGGAGGTGCCCCTTTTAAAATTCCAACGATCTGTCGCGCCGATAAATTTCATGGCCGAGGCCGTACGGAACAAACAACAATTAATTTTGGACGGTTTGTTTTTCGGTTACTAGAAGGGACTTGGCGAGAACGTAACGAACAAATTAGTATTACCAGACTACGGGGAGTAATTTTTTTTTCACCGGGAAATATAAATAACGTTCGTAAAAAAAATTTCGAAATATTTTTTTCCACCGCCCATTCTATATACGTACGTATATTTTCCGTAATTTCGATATTTTTACCCTCGTCTCTTATTTACGCGTGTACGGATGTGTACAACGCGCGAAATATTATTCAGTTACCGTGAATTAGTTGAACGTGAACTCTAGTCGATATTTGCGTAATTATCGTTTCTAAGCGATTCGAAACGAATTATACGAACAAGGAACGATACGTAGGAACGCGATTAGTAACGATATTACGAATTTCGAAACAACAAACATCTTGTACAACGATCGAAATGACAATTTAGTTCGCGCAAAAGTCAAAGGCCAACGGCGGAATTCGTGACGGACGACTAACTACACGGAATTACGCAGTTTTTCGCGGTAGTTTACCGCGTCTTTGGGAGTTATGTCGAGCTTAAACGTCGAATAAATAAAGTACCGGGCAAATACGATTTTTACCGTTGCGCCTAAATCGGACCGCTCTTTTCGTACGAAAAAGCGTTCGGTGGCGAAATAAAAAAAAACCCGTCGCTACAAAACCAATACGTTTTTCGGGTCCGTCCAGAATGTAAAACGACAATTTGTTTCCGTATTCGAAGGTGAGCGTATTTCTATATATTTCGTTTCCACGTCCCGAAAATGACTAAGAACCCTTGCTGTATAGGTTAAATCCAATTCGACTACGTTATTACGGTCGTACGTGTGTATTACAAAAGAGCGTACAGTCTCGTATTATACTACAGTAGGTATGTCTCGATGGTTTCGAAAACGAAATGACATAACGCATTCGAACTATCGTTACGAACGGATATTAATTATATCGACGCGTTATTATAGACATACGTGCGCGGTTGCGTCACTAATTTATTTGAACAAATCGATCTTCGTTATTTTACATTATTAATAACATACGCCGACCGGCGGATACGCACGCGTGAACTTATAGGTACATTGGCCCAACTCCAAATACCGTTATCGCGTACGTTTCTACTGTCGATCATTCACTACGTTATGTCGTATAATTATAAAAACGTTAAATTAATTTGATTTTTACAAAAAAACCAATTTTGCGTGCTATTAAATAATATCGATCGATCGGGCGCTTTTTCGTTTCCTCCCCAATCCGCCATATGACTGTAATTTCTGTGGAAATACGTAGTATTTTTTCACCGTTCGTGTACAAAATCCAAATTTGGACACACCGAAGCCGCAAAATTCGCATAGACGTACTTAGCACAAGTGGGCACGTACCCGAGGCCGACAAAATATTCATACTGAATAGTACGAATAATTTACGCACCGGCGTATCCAATATACCTCGTTTATTATAAATACTCGGTGATAGTTTCGAGTTTCTAGATCTTCGGAATTGTAAGGCCACAATTAAACCGATTTGTTCGCGACATTTTAAACAATTACGAGGAACGTTATTAGATAAACGATTTTTGATTTCTGTACATTGTTATTGAGTCGTTTTGAAAAAGGTTTGTATTTCGCAATCTCTTACTCTCCATCGATTGTTGATAAAAAAATGTAATATTGGTATTTAGGATTTAACGCCCGGAGTCTTAACACTAATTACTGTACTGATACTAAGGTAAACGTAATATTATGTCTGTCCTAAAACACTAATTTATGACGATTTTTAAAATAAATGTTTATAATTTTAAACGACGAGTTCGTGGTTTTAAAATATGCGATTATATATTTAGAATGCCACGTCATTTGAAGGAAACTTCTACGGAAATTATTTCCTAAATTATTAACCAATAATTATGGCGAAGTAGCAGTAATTACTCGATAAAAAGAAAAAATGTCAACAGGTATGATTCATAAACGCGCACAAATAAATAGCAATTATATTTGTATTATAAATTACTATTTGTATTATTATTAAAATTAATACGTTTTCTTAAGATAACGATGTTTGTAAATAAAATTTTCCTCTTTAATTTTCGTATTAAACTTACATTTCAAAAAAAAGAACCGCGTTATTTCTTACGCGTACAATGGCAAACACATGTACCTGTTTGATCAAATGTATTTTGAAAAATAAATTCGAGTAATTAAAATCATATTCGGCGGTTGTTGTTTTCGAAATTATAAACTCTTACATTAAGATGTTACGTATTAATAATTATTTAAAATTCTCGAAACCGATTTTACCGTCTGTTTTTTATCAATCTAAATTCGTATATGCTATCAATGGTTACATGTTTATTTAATAATAGATTCGCCTATTAAGTATTAATTCGTTAACGTTTATATTCAAATAGCGAATATTATTTAATATTTCTATAATATATTTTCTCGTGGAAGGTATTTATCGCAAATGAAAGTTTACAGAGAAAGAGGAAAACCTTGGTAACTATTTTGATATTTTGACCAGAAAAAGAACATTAAATTTGCCGTATCGTTTATATTTATACGGCGATTGACTTTCACAACAACAATACGTGCGATATGTTACGCGATTATATTATTCGAATCGTCATATCATTGGCACGAAATTACAAAATTCTCCCATTATTTCTATTCGATAAAAAAAAACCTCCCGAGTTAATTCGTAAATTAACCTTTAAGTGGCGGCACACGACGAACACGCGCGCATAGACGAACATTTTGCTAAAGTTGTGTGACAGATTTATTCGCCGTCGATACAGCCGCCTACCTTTCTCTCTATGTACACACAATTCGCGCTCTACATAAGATATTTTTATTAAACCACCGACCGAGCGACTGGCTGTGTACGAAAATATCATAAAAACTACGTTCAATTTCGGACAACTTTTTATAACGTTTTTCGAAGCTATTTAAACAGTCGTAAATTTTAGGCCATTAAACAAATTTTATTTTGTCGAAACACGGGGCTTACGAATTAAACGTTCGGTAATTTATTTACGAATATCATTATATAAGCGTAATTTCGTAACCAAAATCATAACTCGTAACTTTCAATTATAAGCGTAGTGAAGTTTCATTTATAAATAAAAACGAAATATGTTAACACGATTTGTTGTCGTATATATGTTTGGGGTTAGTCAACGAACGTTGCCCGGTTAATTTAAATAAATACTGTCGACGAATTATATTATCGAAAACGTTTTTTACGCGATATTATGGCGAAAGATAATGAATGGACGATTCACAAGGAGAAAAAAGCGCCGACAGGATAGTCTGGCGGACATTATCGTTTTACGCCGCGGCCGGTTTTCACCGATCGTTGCATTCGACGCGGTAAGTTCAAAATCGACGGATAAATCGTCGAATGGACGAAGCTTTGGCGGTGGAGGATCAATGATTCGCCTCGAAATCGAAAAACACAGACTTTTCGAACGAACGAAATGTGCGCTTATACGTACGAGCGTATGCGAGAGCTGCGCGACATTACCGGTGGAGGGTGAAGTATGTGTATATGTAACGCACAATATAATTTTCTCTCGGTCTTACCGTCCTCGCCAGCGGCGTGCAGCGTATCGGCCACGGTGCAATAATATAATAATATATTGTCGACTACGCGGTGTATGCCTCTAGGTACGCCGATCTAAATTTTACGAGTGTGTTATTATTATTATTACTACAATCGTCGTATAATACTCGCGATGTGTACAAAATAAAGATAAATATTTGTTTACTGTAAATACTCGCTGACTTACCTACGTAAATAAACGAATATAATATACCATTAAATTCAAAAGGAATATTTGAAAATTAAAATACAATTACGCGATATTATGATTTCTCGTCGGTTTTATAAAAAGAAAAATATTTATGGCGCTCGTTAATAATACGCTATCTAATCACGTCATCCATCGCGTTTGTAATGGTCAAATACGCCGCGCGCGTTAGTTTTATAAAGTCCGTAGTAACAGGTGACATTGAAGACGTTTTAAGGCTATTGTGTCTTATTTAGGCGCGCTACAAATTTGGAATTGTTGTTTCGCAGTCGTTTAAGATTCGTAATCGCGATTGGCCTATGCACCGGACACTTCAAATTCGGTCTTTCCGTAGTTGTAATAGAATTCTCGGATTCCCCGGGTTGATCCTTATCGTCACCGTAATAATACGCTTATTTTTTCGCGAACGTCTAATTTTACTTGTTAATAAACGTTATTATCGCGGTAAATACGAAACGTCCGCCCGAAACCAAATACCCGTAACGATTCGTATACGCCCGTGAATTTCAACTCTTGACGATATAAACGTATTAAAAAACGTTTTCTACCTTTGCCCCGTGTTCGTAATTCGCGATACATAACCGCTGGTCGAATCTTGATGATTCATCCGCGGGTAAATTTTCCATTACCGTATGGGCAGTTAATCATAATTATGGATCCCTTCTTGCGTACGAACGCGGCGTACAGACGCGTGCGAATAACTTCGTAAGCGAATTTCTTTTGATATCGTAAGTAACGATTTCGTACAGTTAGCCTTTTATGAAGCGAGTAAAACGCGGGCCGAGTGTTCGACGCGCGATTAACGAAAGTCTTAGAATAACGTTTTTTGAGCGGAGCACGCCTCTAATTAAATATACGCTCGTTCGATTCTATCCGTCCGTCTCGTCGTACGACACGCGAGTACCCCCCAATATTGGCTGTCGGTGTCGGCGGACGCGAGTCGGCGACCGCTAACGAAATATTTGTAATAAACGCGATAATTAATGGGCGCGCGTACTATAATAACGAAATCGTTATCGTCATTAGCGACCGACGAGTTTAAAAGTAAGCATAAACGAAACTAAAATTGGTACAAGGTCGCCGCGTTCACCAACAAGCGTATTTTATTATATTTAGATATACACACGTTATAGCGCATAGATCGTTGTCTTTTCAACACGCTACCGCGCTGCTGCTGTACTAATACAAATATACTCATTTAGAGTTAGAAACTCGAGTATGAATTGAATACGAAGTTATTTGCCCCCTAAATGAATCGTCTAAACGCCCAAATCGCTTAAAAGTTTAAAGACGACGTAGATTCGTCGAAACAATTTGGCCCGTTTTCTAGTTAACATTTACGTTCTGCAAAATACTTAATACGATCTATCGTTCGGTTATATTTATTGTACGCACGTTTTGAGTACATTTAAGTGAGCGAATTTAAAACGTTTCGCGTATTTTCGTTGTTAAATTGGTACATACGTGCAACGTAATATCGTTTAGTACAGACGTGTCCTATTGAATAAAATTCGTCAATTTCGTATCGACGCGTAACTTATTTTTAGAAATGTTCGTATTCATTACGTACGCGTTTAAGGACACCGGAAGTGGCTTAATTTCGCTTATACACGTCCGTACTGAAAGTCAAACGAGAAGACAACCAACACGTATCCGAAACTTCGTAACGGAAACGAAGTCGATTACATTTTCATCAAACGACGACGAATTTTTCGTTATTTCGAACCAAGTCGATTTTCGAATAACGTACGATTTTAAACTTTGCGCGGAACTTTTGGATATTGTCTCTTCTCCCGAACGTCGTTATAATTTTCCAAAAAATATCCTTTTACTAATTATTTTTATTCGGTCATCTCCGAAATATAAATCTACTTGTGCTACTCTTTCTCTTTGGCGCGTGTTCACTGGATCGTGTTGTTTCTACACATTATATAATGTATCAAGGTTGGGCATTAACGAGTTTAAAAGCTAAAAGTTAAACAATTAATTTTCGTAACTAATTAACTTAACGACTTCTCGTTAGTTCGATGTAACGCCAACTTAACGAGTTATTATTCAATATGCCGAATAATTTAGACGCGTCAAATTTCGTTTAAAATATATTCGTAAATTTATCGAACTTTTTCTTATGTGCTCCTTGTCATTTTGGTATGATAAAAACCACGTCAAGTTAACGAAACAGCCGTTCACGCGAGTAACTTAATTTTTAACCCACGCGTTTTCGTACAAGAACAGATAACTCGAGTTATTAATTTTTTACGTAGTAAACTCGTCCTGACTGTGCGAAATTACGTTTTTTCTTCATTTTTGATTAGAACTTCGAACTCGATAATATTGTTCATTGTCGAAAAATAGTCGAAAATCTTATCTAGCCTCGTTGATCATACAGTACGTTTTATTCAGATCAGTAAAACACTCGCGGGCTACAAAACCGTTAAAATTGCGTACGTAGCGGATAATACGCGTTTCAATACAGCACGCAGTCTACCGGTCGTCCGGCAACAATGACCGAGATGTGCCAATAATGTTAATAACGATACATTATCTCATTAGGCGCGTGTACGAAATACCCGATTGGATCGAATAAGAGTATTAATAGGACATCGTTAACGTTAAGTGGGGTAGAGTGGATCGGTTAGTCGCATTGACATCGTTCGGAAATCCGAGATGGTGATGATGTCTCCGTGTTCATCGCCGTCATCGCCACCACCGTAATCGTCGTCGTCGTCGCGGCGGCGCGGGCGGTATTGACAAATGGTTTCGGGAGGTCGCGCGCGTTTACGTCTCGCAATCGTTCCTCGGCGATTACTCAATCGCGCGCTCGCTCGGACACCGGCGACGGGGGCCGGGTAAGCCCGCGGTGGGGTCGACTTTCCAGTGACGGCAGAAGACCGTGTGCCGCAAGCGTACGTGTGGGAAAACCGACGACGAATGTCCCCCCAAAAAAACAAAAAAATATCGAAGGCGACCCTCGATCCACCTTCGCCTCTCTCCCCTCCCGGGTCCTTCCAGCGAACGAAATACGGCACAACACACACAATACCGGTCAACGACAGCGATCACGACACAGTGGTCAACCGACAGTGCAAGCCACAGTAGCAGAAGGATCGACGCTACTATTGTAATTGCGCTTCACACGTCGCTGGTGATTTCATATTTTTAACAATAATATCGTACACTCGACGCGACGTCGTTTCCGTTAAAAGGGCGCTGTACCCGAAGTCTGCAGTGCCGGCGACGCGTTCTCATTTTCGATATCGTACACACAACGCTTTCCGTTTCCATTGTCACGTGCGAGCGTGCACCATTCGCGAGATCGTCCTAAAGCCTGGAATTCCTACATCGTAATCGTAAGTGGCGTTTTCCCGGATTATTATTCTTACTTTTCGTTCGTAGATCGTCGCATTTCAATAATTACTATAGAGTTTTGGTCGTTTCGTTTTTTTTTTAGCATCGTTTTAGCGGACGACTTCACACTCGTTAACAATGAACACCGGCCACTTCGTCGTCCTCGCCGCGTTAACAACGACGTGGTTCATAGTCGCGGCCGCACAGGTAATACAAAGAGGACTACTGCGATCGTTAGTTATTACTATGTCTCGGACGTTGTCGCGGTAAAAAAAAATATTTCGATCAATCGCAGTGTGTCGCCTTAAAAATTGCCGAAAAATAAATTAAATGTCGGTTAAAGAAACGAAATTTTGGCCTAATGGACGGACGAGTTTTATCGCTAAAGTCTAAAATTACTTGAACGAATAAGCTACGTCATATACTTTGGTATGATAGTTTTATTACCGACGTTATTTTTTAAATTATTTAATTATCGTTAATAGATTTTTTAAATAATAATAAAAATTTTTCGATACGTGAAACGTCGTAATGTGGCGAACGTTTTATTTTCAACGCGGAATGCCGGACAAAATTATAATAGCAGTTGAAAAAGTGCCGAACACTTTATAACGTCAAAGACGTTTAGATTTCAACTCGTACTTGCCGTGGACCGAATTAAAAATTTCTAATAAAAATTCACCAACTGCAAAAAAAATGTTGCGAACGCGACAACATCCGTGTCATAGTCATTACTTGTTACTATTATTATTATTATTATTATTATTATTATTATTATTATTCCTATTACGAACATTAATTGTACGATTTCGGCTCTCGTTCGCATCAAACGCCTACATACTGTACTACGTACAAAATGTATATAATATAATACGTATATTTGCGTCGATATATGGTACGTGTGATACTATACTACTAAACGATTTAAATATTGTTATTGTACGTTATTACGAATAAATTATTACCATAGAATAAACTATAGTAGTACGTAAGTACATTCCAATCGTTATATTCGTTAATCAGAATGTGGTATAAAAAATTTTTAAAGATTTTTGAACGTAAACGTTTTTTTTTTGTGGTTCGTAGCGTCTCTTTAAATGTGAAGTCGGTGTTTCATCGCGTAAACGTTTGCGTTATTATAGTTATCATGTCGCCGAGTATTCATATAGGAAACGATTGTTTTTGTTTTCCCGAGATACCGCGTTTTCGCTTTTAAGCGACAAATATATATTTATTTCTACGCGTGTTTAAAAACAAAACGTAATCAATTGCCGAGTATTTATATAAATTTCGAGTGCGACGTTTTAGAATTACAAGTCAATTATAATATCGAACGGTGTAAGTAAAACGACGACGCGTTTAATAATTATCGTATCTTAAAATATGCGTCGATTCACCGTAAGTGTTCCGAAAATATAACGCGAAAATTTATCGGATCAAATTATCGTATTTTCTTTCGTCCTTATTCTTTGCGTACAAGAATACCGGTACCACTTTATAAATCCGTCCAATCGTTGAACATTATCGACGCGTTGAATGCGTCGGTTGTGTATTTCACGACATAAACCGTATAGATAACTCACGCGTGTCCGAGCGCGAAACATCGATTAAAACCAAAAAACCCGTTTAATTATAACACCGCGAACGTAACGTTGATTTTC
This sequence comes from Geopemphigus sp. TES_GeoC_2020, assembly GCA_025469175.1. Lineage (NCBI taxonomy): Eukaryota > Metazoa > Arthropoda > Insecta > Hemiptera > Aphididae > Geopemphigus > Geopemphigus sp. TES_GeoC_2020. Next base: position 7,361 of record JAIPRN010000255.1, on the reverse strand, counting down.
GATCGCGATATTTTATTACGAATTCAAAAATTACACGAGACCCTTGATCGCGCGCTCTTAAAATATCGATTGTACAATACGATATACTCGTGGACGCGCGCGATTTTATTTTAACCGTTCGCTTAACAAGTGGTTCAATGACTAACCGAGGTCACCCGCCGCGCCGTCGAAGCCCATCTGTCGAGCGGCTGGTTGACCCACTTCGGCCAGACGTTGCTGCGCGGCTTTCGTCACCGTCGCGTAAATTTTTTAAAATACAATATTTTCGAACGCCCGCTAATAAATGTATTCTCGCGCAATTCCAATCGACGTATTTAAAAAAACTAAACCGACTCTTTCTCGTGAAATTTAAGTAGGTTTTCGCGTTTAAATTACGCAAATAAAACTACTTGGTCTTACCGAATTGTCGCTAAACACGAAATTGAAAAAAAATGAGTTACAAAACGGCGAAATGTCTTCGTTATGGTTATCGCGACACGATGTTCGAAAATGTATAATACAATACGTTTCGTTTAAATTCGAATCGAGTATCGAGTTATAATAATTCGTATTTACAGTTTTTACCAGTAATTCAAATTCGTCTTCGAACAATAATTTAATATCACTCAACGTTCGGGTATTTTTTTCGAAATACAAAGTTTATACTTTAGATATACCTAGCGTGATGCTGGTATTGAAAACTAACGAGTACGTATAAAATTTGATAATCAGCTAATAACAATAAGACGTACCTACTTGACTAATATAATAGGGTGACTGTACAAATATAGCGTAAAGCGTATTATTATATGCGCAAACTTAATAGTAGATGGCCCGTATTTCAACACTTTATATAGGTAAAATACATTTTCAAACGTATTTACAAGGCTGATTACTAAATTGTATCACCGTTGACACATATCCAATCACTTCGCGGTGGCGATCGTCCACCAGGTTGTTAAACTATTGGCGCCCATACGCATCGAAATCTAAGAGGGAAAGGGAATCAACAAATCTATCGATAAGTCGACAATTAATTGAATATTGTTTTTCGGCGGATAATAAATTATACGAGAATTATATTATCTACGGCCTACGTAATATACGTATATATGTACGCGATAGTAAAATTTGCGTCGTTGTTAAACTGTATAAAGTAAGTGAATTTCGTTTAAGAAAATAAAAGGATATCGGGTACACGTACATTTTCGGTTTTTTTTATGATTATAGCCGTCATAAAATAAAACCGCCAGGACGATGACGGTAATCTTCTAGTGTTTTACGAACGTTGTTTTTTTTAAACGAAAAAATATCAATAGTTTATACGTCGACGCGAGTAATGTTAATAAATATTGTGACAACATTTGTCGCGGCGAAATTAATTTTCAACTAATTTTCATAGAGATTAAACAAGTCCCAGTGTTACTCAAAATTATCGGTTATTGTACTGCAATGGCCGATAACAGTTCGACGATCACCACTAAAATCTATGCCTAGGAATATTCGGTGAAACGATTTTTTTTCTATAAATATTTTCGCGAACCTGTGTTGCTATTGTACGTGTTAATCATGGCTCCGATAAGAAATATTAACGACGTTTAAATAGACGCATTCCTATTCGTAATAATATTAATTAAAATACCGTTTTCGACTATTCGGCGTAAATAAACGCTTAAATTCGGATGGTTAGACGCACGCGTTATAAATTACTCGCGTTCTTTCCTCTTAAAACGAAGAATTAAAATCCAAAAACATAATAATTCTACGCGTAATATCGACGTTATGAACAAGGTGTGATACGGTATTTACGCATATCGTGACTGATTAAATACTATAAATATAATATAATATAAATATAATGTAATATATTATATAATATGAATACTAAAAATAAATTTCATTCGCCCAACACCAGGCTTCAATAATATGTATGGCCAATTCTTGTTATTTTCGTAATTATTCGATATATTTTAAACGGTAAATATCGTTTAGGTACTTTCACTACGCCAATATCATCGCGTTCAAAACAACCGAATCATTCGAATTTTTTCGTAAAATACGCCTATATAGATAACAGATAAATACTTCGAAATAATTACGTAGTTTTTCGATTAATCGACACTAATTGTAAAATTCGCGAATGACATACATCAGGCGCGAGAGTTTAAAACATTTACGTTTGGAATCGAATAACGGGCGCGTTTCTTTAAAAAAATGCCATTATTAATACCAGTTTTTGAAAGTACATTTTCAATTATTTTATAAACGTGGGGGTGAACAACATTCGTCTAATACTTACTATATAGAATATAATGTAAAGTATCGTACGTAGCGTATATGTATACGTACTCGAGTACTTTATATTATTATTAAATATTGTGTAATGTTGTGTATATATATATATATATATATATATATATATATATGCATAAGTATATGCAGGTATATGGCGTGCAAGTACTCGGTAATAGTTGTAGTAATAACGTACAAGAAGGTGTAAAAGGGAGAGTAGATTTTTAGTAGACGACCTCGAACTTTGGCGCGAATTTTATTATTTTAAACATTCGTTACGTTACAATATAATTATCACGATAAGTACGAATAATAATACCGCGCTATAGCAATTAAACAGGGGGGACTCGTCGGTCTCACATCCGCTCGCCTCAGCGCAAACTAATATTGTGACATTTATCATTACCGTTATTATTTTAAGGAGACGTATTTATTACCGGGCGTGCTATTTACGATGGTCCGGAGTCTCGAATAATGGTATATGACTTGACACATAATCTTTCTAAATAGAAAAATCGTTATTACATTTAGCTTTTTTCTCCGTAATGTACACTTTTATACTATACCTAGTTCGTAGCTTTTGAAACATAATAGTATATTGAAAAAAAAAAACACAAAACCGACGTTGGCGCAAATCGGTTTACGCTTAAATCTTTGTTTTTATTTCACAAGGCGTATATGCGTGTTAAATATTTCTTAAAGAATCGCTATAGTGTAATAGGAAACCCTAAGACAGTTTTGTATGATATACATTTGTAATTTCAACTGTACAAAAATACTGTCCATTATCTAGTTCGTACGACTTATTGCGCAACTGTTCAAATTTTTAGTGCACGTTCGCAATTATTACGTACTTGCTGCACAATATGTGTCGAGCACACTTATCGTTACTATCTAACGATCAACTCGTTCAATTTTTTCCATAATTGTTCGTAGGCCGATGACGGTGGACAACGACAGCTTCGACGTGAAACCAGATCCTTGGATGTTATTACCCGACTTTTGGGTAGCAGTAGCGGATCTCTAGCAGGGTCTTCTTCTGGCGGAGTGGTGAGTATTTTCTCAAAAAAAAAAAAATCAAATATTTGGATACTAGTATTTTGTACAAAATGCTAACGCATTTAATAGATAGAGGAAAAATAAAAAAAACGAACGTAAATCATAATATTAAGCGCTTTACACATTCCTAAACGTACGTAATATAATCACGGGACTATAGATTGAGAAGCACAGGCCTTTGAGCGATTCTAAACGATAAGAAAAGCGTATGAAGTTCGTAACCGAGACAAATAAAAATACATATGTATTTAAAAATCCAATATTTGGACGTGCATGTAACGGCGAAAGGGGGAAACGGGGAAACTAGTAACGGCTTGAAAAAATACGCGAGAAAAAAGATCGCCGTACTTAAATAAAACGATATGTCTTTAGTTGGACGCGGGAAGTCCACCGTCTTCGGATAGCAACAGTGGAACGAGCAGTGGTAGCGGTGCGGTGCTGAATCTGGTCGCCCCATTAGTGGGAAGCAGCAGTGGCGTAAGATATTTAAAAATTCACCTTCCGTATCTTTTTAATGGTTAACCGATATTCGCGTTCATTTGCGTTCGACAGAGCTTGAGCGCCGGGTCTTCTGGAAGTGCGTCGTCCGGTAGCGGAGACGTTAGTGCGTCAAGCGGCAGCGGACCAGATTTGGCCGGTTCGGACGGAGCCACTGGCCCAGCCGCCAACGGTGGCAGCAGCTTTTCCAGCATTCTGTCACTTCTGGGACCCTTGTTGGGAAGTAGCAGTGGTAGCGGTGTAAGTGTAACGTTTTATTTAACTACCGTGACACTGCCCAGGCGATCGGCGACAATTATTTTTACGGAACACATTTCGTTTTATTTACTTCGTACGATATATTTATTACACGTTTAACTCGCTCCGGTAATTTTTAAAAACGATTTCAAAGTACGTTATTCGAACAATCTCTGATTAAACACTATAGTTGAATACTGTACGTGTATGTTATGTAAGCGAATAAAATTGCGTGGTCGCAGGGTAATGGTGGCGACGGAGGAGATAGTTCGAACGATGTTAATGGCGGTGGCGGTTCTAATGTCGCGAGTCTGATAAGTGGCCTGTTGGGTTCGTCAAGTGGCAGCTCGTCCGGGAACGGCGATTCGTCATCGGGGAACACGAGCGACGATACGGTAAGTATATTCGAGCGTCGAATATAATATTGTTAATAAACGTTTGAGCGTGTTACACGTCAAGTACGTAAAACGTCTCGAACAACAATTTATATTTTTAAAAATATTTGGAAGGTTATAACATTTTCGAGTGTTCGTAAACTTATAATTCCGTTTATTATCACTTGTAATTGTTCGATGTCGAATTATAAAAATTAATAAATAAAAGTAAATATATACTTCCAAAATATAAAGTTAAGTGTTATAAACAAATAATAGAACTCATATTTTGTTTTCATACATAAAAGTCGATAAGCCGGCCAAAGTAATTATTTTCAAACAACGCGAATATGTTTTTCTCTTTTCAGTATACCCTTTTGAAATATACAAATTTAGCCTAAATATGTGCGTTCCAAAACAAAAATAAACGTTTGTAAATACGCAAAGCATCCTTAGGTGATATATTTACATACGATGTTCAATACATAATTATCCGGTGTTACAAAAACACCCGTTTTGAAATAGAAACGTTTTCAGAATCACACGATTTATAAAATATAGTTCTTTCTATCCACTCGATTTATTTACTATCAACAATAAATATCACCGCGATATCAATACATAGCTATGCCGTTTCGAATATCTTTATTACTGTCGTTGGTACCACACAACGAAATGTCACACGGACTAGTCGACCAAACGACTGTTAAATCCGTTATTCATTACGCGCCAACAAATACGCTATTTTTCTACGAAAATTCAAAAAATTATTTGCTCAAAGGATGACGTTCGACTGTACGTTTGTTTATTATTAATAGTATTTACGATTAGCATAAATATTCGTAATAAAAAACAATATTAAACGTATAAACGTACTGACGCAACGTTATAATAGTTTTTATTGTGTTATTGTTGTGTGCAGGGTGCTGGACCTGGATCAGGATCGAGCAGTATCTTGCAACTCATTGGCCCGTTGATCGGCAGCAGCAGCGTAAGTAGTATACTAGAAACGTTTACATATATTTTTCAATTGAATAGTTAGTTGGCATATTTACCGCACTTTTGTAGTCGGTGCGTATTTTTTTTAAATTTCACCGTTGACGAGTTTTAGTTGGTTAACATGTACGATAGCGTACGGTCGGTTAGATAAACAAACGCGAAATGACTAAATGATAACCAAAACCGAACATCTAGCCGAAATAAGTAATAATCGCACCGAACCCCGAAAACGTAAGTGATTGTAGAGAGGAGATTAAGTACGGTCAATAGTCAAAGTCACCTTATCTCTGTCAATGGTTTGTATAAAATGGTTATGTTTTTAATTCGAAATTTAGACGGCCATAATTTTATTATTCGGTCGTATTTTTAACAATTAAAATACGTTCGGCTAATTTTCGTTATCTTCACGAACATTTCTGGAAAATCGAGAATTTTTTATTTTTACATACAAGCGTAATTATTATACTAAAATAAAGGTAATGTGACTTTTATCTACCGTATATTTATTGTAACATGTTAAATTATAACACGATCGTAGTAACGGCTAGTAGTAATACACGTATTAACAATAATAGTTAGTTGTAGCGGTGTATTTGTATATGAGAATGTGTATGTACGTGATAATTGTATGTTCATTACAAGTCGTTAAGTGTACAAACAACCATCATTTAACCTGTAGTTGTTAGCACGATATATATTTATGACACACATCAGAGTGCAATAGACAGTTATAATTGGCTACGAAAACACTATCAGTACCGCAAGTAATACATTTAAACATCACTGTAGTCTTCGCACGTTAAAAATCAGATGACGTAACGAAATATTATGGCGATATAAAGCACAAGTATAATGTGTATACAAATTTCCTGTCACACATTTGTGTGTATAGGGACAGAAGAATAACATGGAAAAATACTTGCAAGCTTCTAGAAATAAATACGACGATTATACAGCCGATTACTTCGGTGACGGTAGCAATAATGATATTGATATTAAAAGCGATAGCCGTTCATCCCATTTATTGACGTTGCGTATTACCAGAAGGAATAAAAGGGCTGTAGTAACCAAGAGGGAAAACGGACGTAATTACAATGATGTCAACGATTATGAAAACGAAGTGAACGGACCGTCGAATGATGGCAATAATGCGAAATCAAAACAAAACGACTACTACAGCGATGACAAAATAGATGACAGCGACAAAAACAAAAACTCAAATTTTGGATCGATTATAAGTTTAGTAGCCCCTTTATCTGGAACATCAAGTGGCGGAAGTAGCAGCGATAATGAAAGTCAAAGAAATGAAACCGAGAACAGTAACAGTGACTCCTCGTCAATATTAGAATTAGTTGGACCACTTTCTGGAACATTGAGCAATGGAGGTGAATCAGGTGGAATGTCGGATTCGGGATCCATTCTAAATTTAATAGGGCCCGTGATAGGTTCTTCAAGTGGTGGAGGTGGAGGTGGCTCGGATTTCGGATCTATTGCGAGTTTAAGTGCTCCATTATCAGGAACTTCAAGCGGTGGAAATGAAAGTCAAGGAAATGAAACCGAAAACAGTAACAGTGACTCGTCGTCAATATTAGAACTAGTTGGACCACTTTCTGGAACATTGAGCAATGGCGGTGAATCAGGTGGAATGTCTGATTCAGGATCAATTTTGAATCTAATAGGACCTCTGCTAGGTTCTTCAAGTGGTGGTGGTGGAGGAGGTGGATCGGATTTCGGATCTATTGCGAGTTTAAGTGCTCCATTATCAGGAACTTCAAGCGATGGAAATGAAAGTCAAGGAAATGAAACCGAAAATAGTAACAGTGACTCGTCGTCAATATTAGAACTAGTTGGACCACTTTCTGGAACATTGAGCAATGGCGGTGAATCAGGTGGAATGTCTGATTCAGGATCAATTTTAAATCT